>WPDH01000276.1:0-23510 GCA_019137255.1 Corinectria fuckeliana | reverse complement strand
TCTTATACTATTACTATATATAAGTAAATAGTCTTTTTACTAGGAATAGAGCTATCATCACTCAGAGAGAGACAGGAAAAAAATAAAAAGAGAGAACGAGAAAAAAAGAAAAGAAAAAAAGAGAAAAAGATAAAAAAGAGGTAAAGAAGAGAGAAATAGTTAACTAAATATTAAGCACTTAATCTACTATAAGAGTAAAACAGTTAAGTGTTAAAATTATACTAGCTAGGTATATTTAGGTTGCTTTTATTAAACTATAACTTATATTACTTATAATAATATTTTAAACTACTAGTTTAAAACACTTTTATATTTTAAACTTACTTTATATTTTTAAATTAAACCTAGCTATTATATTTTATATATAATATTAAGAAAATATTCTTATAAGTAATAACTTAAAATTATAATTTCTAATCTTTTTATTTATAATAATTAAAAGCGACTTAAAATATTTTATTATTTAGCTATTTATATAATATTTATCTTTTTTTACTTTATTAATAAAGTCTTTCTTATAATATAATATTATATTTAAAGTTAATAGTCTTTTTTATTAAATAATAAAACTATAATTAAACTTCTTAGTAACCTTATTAAATATACTATAATTAAACTTATATTAAGGCTTTTTTATACTTTATATTTTAGTTTATTAGAAAAGCTTAAACTTTATATAATTTATTTATACTATTTAAAAGCTATAATATATTTAAAATATAAATATAAATCTTAAGTTAAAACTTTAATATAGCTTAAATAGTTATTTTATATTTTACTATATTTTTCTTTATCTTTTTATAATAGTTATAAACTTATCTAGTTTGTTTTTACCTTTTAAGATACTAATAGTACTAAGTGCTAATTTCTTAAAAAGAAATCTTACAATCTAAAATATTTATACTAAACCTTCTTATTACTATCTTTAAGTATAACACACACTATACCTTAACTGTCTATTATAAAGCCTGCTAAGCTTATAAGACTACCTTTAGATCTTAAGTTAAAAGTTTAGCTATATTAAGCTACAGATAGTATACATAAGCGACTCACTATAACAACAGTATTAAGTATTTAAATCCTTTCTTTAACAAGTTTAAGAGCTATAAGTGAATAATAATTAAAAATTTCAAAAAAAAAATCCGCGACAGAGACAAGATTCGAACTTGCGCGGCCGAAGCCAATGCATCACAACATTTCGAGTGCATCCCTTTAACCACTCAGGCACTCTGCCTTGACGGTGATCATCTGGTTGCAAGGGTTGACGGTTAATTAGTACTATGTAGCTTAGTCCCCGGTGGGGGTATACCTCGGTCTCAGCAGTACCAGTCTAACACTACCAGTACTACTAAAAAACAGGCCAACCACAGTTTGAGATATCTATTAGAAGTCTCCAGCTGTACAAGTAAAATGCGGCATGTCGTACATGGCCAACACAAACCACACGGCCCTGCTCGCGATGACTTGGACCATCAGTTACCAGTTATTCCGTGTAAGGCGGCGTAGACCCACGCTTCGACGCCGTCGACGTGTCTCTCGAAAGCCCAAGCCGCAGTGCCTCACTCAGCTAGAACATCCAATCACCAGACCTCGCATGGCCTTGCCGGCCTTCTTAAAAGCCATCTAAAGCCTGTTGGCACGCATTCTCGCGGTGGATTTCTCCACCAAACCACCCTCCCTACCCTATGCTGCGCACTTCGGGTCTCATCAGACCGCTTCCCCTTTTGTTCCCGTCCAAGACCGCCCGCCGGGTTGCCAGAACTGCCGATGAGTTGGGCACAGGTCGGGCTCGTGTACCCTCTGACAGCAAACAAGACCAAAGACAACAGCAAAGACAACGATGAATCCCGTGTGCATTAGCGTGCTGTTGATGTACCTGTGGGTCTTGGGCAGTTGCTGCCAGCATCTCCACCGGACCGCGACACGCTGTGTGTCTCTGTTCGTCGCCGTGTACATAAGGAGCAGAGTCGTTGCTCTGGTGCCAGAACCATCTTCATCCTCTCTCGACATGCCCCCGATCTTAGATCTCCAGACCCGACTCTCCACCATGAAGCTTGATGACACAACCTACAAGGCTCTGCAGAGCGCCCTCATCTCGTGAGCCGTCTAGTTGAACCCAGCTTGGCATGGCCGGCGAACTAACACCACGTAGTGCCGAGAGCGGCGCGTATTCCGACCTCATCATCAAGTGCGGCACCGACGAATACCCCGTCCACAAGCTCCTTATTTGCACCCGGTCTCCCTTCTTCGCCAAGGCGTGCGATGGGCCCTTCAAGGTTCGTGCTCCTCTCGGCGTCCTCGGAAGTCCTGTATTGACTGGCAGCTAGGAGGGCGAGAGCGGCGAGATCGATCTCCCCGACGACGACCCGGAGGCCGTCGCCGCAATGATTTGCTTCCTGTACCGGGGCGTATATCCTCGCGTGGAGCCTGACGCTGAGCGACCGCAGCCGTCAAAACTCGGCGAGACCTGGAACGCCCAGACCTACGGTAAGGAAGCCCCGGGATGACCTGGACGACGTTGATTAGCACCCCCCCAGGACTGAACCGTTTGGGGCAACTAGGCGAAGAGACAATGGCGCTGCAGGACGAATACCTGTGCCTCCACGCCAAGGTGTACGCGCTCGGGGAAAAGTACCAAATCTCGGGCCTCAAGGAGATGGCGCTGCGCAACTTCTCGTTCCTCATCCCGCGGACCATCTCGCCGCACAACTTCGCCGAGGCCAGCGAGATCGCCTACACGACCACGGTCGACTCGGACAGGGGGCTGCGGGACCTGGTGGTGGACAACCTGTACAAGAAGTACCATTTCCTCGACGACGAGGCCCTGAAGAAGCTGCTCAGGCGGCTGCCGGACCTGACGTACGACTATCTCATGTACCAGCATCGACATACGCCGGAGTAAGTCCTTTGTGTTGATGTCAGTAGCGTTAGAGCGAGAGGAAGGGGAGGTTTGTTAGCACAGCGATCAATCGAATCTACCCAGCAAGTCATTTGCTGACAATCTCGTCAGAGCCAACGAAGCTCGCGGTGCAGTCCAAAAGCCAGCGACGACTGATGCCCTTGACAAGGATATGGTTCTATACTGAAGTGTCGAGAAATGGTCCTGTCTGACTGAAAACATTAGGATCCCGCCTGTGGTTGGTAAGCTCTCGCATTAAGCAGAGCTCCTAGAGCTATATGTGGTCTAGAATATGTACAAGTAATAATAAGGCTGATGATTATGTTGCTGCTTGCAGGGATGCGGGCCATGAAGTAGACCTAGACGTTTGGCGATGACGATCAAGTCTCGAGAGCAATGGACACGGGTGATGTTAAAGTAACTGGACTCTCGAAGTAACCGGACTTGGGAACCAACCATACTGCGTACGAGAGTCTTTGTCGGCCATGTAGGCCTACAGTGTTGCAATGCAGGACACAACCAGTAACCCTGTGATGCACGCCATGGGGGCCGCTAACCAGTCCTCTGGGGCCGCTAATCATCTTATCTGGGTGCCTGACCAGCCCTCTGGGACCCCTAGCCAGTCCTCTTGGACCCCTAATCTTCTTATCTGGGACCCCTAATCTCCTTATCTGGGTGCCTGGCCCAGCCATCGCTTGCCCTCGCGATTACGCAATGCCTGGCTTGCCCCGACATTCTCCATCCTACCTACACTCACATTCGACACGACATTGCGCCATGGCCGGTCGTTCGCCTGCCCCGTCCCGTCGTTCGCCTGCCCCGTCCCGTCGTTCGCCGGCCTCGTCCCGTCTCCTGCCGCTGCCGCTGCCGCTGCCCGGCTCGCCCTCGTCGTCGCGGGCCGTCTACAAGGCCAAGTTGGCCGGCGTCTTCACACACCCGGACTTGAGGGTGATTGCTGCCTTTTGGCTCTTTGGTCGGTCCCGGTGGAATCGAGCGCCGTCGCAAAAGGCCCGGCGTTGCTAACGCGCTCCCAGGCCTCATCAACAACGTCCTCTATGTCGTCGTCCTCTCCGCCGCCCAGGACCTCGTCGGCTCGGTCCCCAAGGGCGTGGTCCTCCTCGCCGACGTGGTGCCCTCGTTCCTCACCAAGCTCGTCGCCCCGTACTTTATCCACCGCGTCCCCTACCGCGTGCGCGTCCTCGTCTTCATCGCCCTGTCCTCGACGGGCATGCTCATGGTCGCCCTGACGCCCGCCACCCGGTCCGTCGCCGCCAAGCTCCTCGGCGTCGTGCTCGCCAGCCTCAGCAGCGGCGGCGGCGAGCTGAGCTTCCTCGGCCTGACGCACTACTACGGACACGCGAGCCTCGCCGGCTGGGGCTCGGGCACGGGCGCCGCGGGACTGGCGGGCGCCGGGCTGTACGTGATGATGACGGACTGGTGGGGGTTCAGCGTCCGGGACAGCCTGCTGTTCTCGGCGTGCCTGCCCGTCATCATGTTCGTCAGCTTCTTCGTGGTCCTGCCGCGCGGGCCGCTGGACCAGGGCTCGGGGCGCAACGAGTACGACGTGGTGCCGGAGCGAGATGTTGACGACGACGACCATGTCGCGGATATGCCCTCGGGGACGGCTCCGACTCATTCCTCGACCGACAGCTCGACGCTGCGAGACAATCTGAGGAGAGCCAGGGCCCTCTTCTTCCCATACATGCTCCCACTCCTGCTCGTGTACGTTGCTGAATACACCATCAACCAGGGCGTCGCCCCTACCCTGCTCTTCCCGCTGGAGAAGTCTCCGTTCAAAGAATACCGCGAATTCTATCCCTTCTACGGGTTCCTCTACCAGCTGGGCGTCTTCATCTCCCGGTCCTCGACGCCGTGGATCCGCATCCACCATCTATACGTCCCCTCGGTGTTCCAAGTGGGCAACCTCGCTCTCCTTGCTCTGCACGCAATGCTCTTCTTCATCCCATCCGTCTACGTGGTCTTCGTCATCGTCTTCTGGGAGGGCCTGCTGGGAGGAGCCGTGTACGTGAACTGCTTCGCCGAGATCATGGAGAATGTGCCGGTGGAGGAGCGCGAGTTCAGCCTCGGGGCCACGACTGTGAGCGACAGCGGGGGCATCTGCATCGCGGGCGCCATTGGCATCGTGATCGAGACGCGGCTGTGTGACTATCAGGTGGCGCGTGGGCGGGACTGGTGTCGGCGGATTCACGCACAAGGCGGGTGAGATGGGGGATGGACTACTCCCTGTTGCATATTGACATGGAACATCCAAGCCAGCGTTGAATGGCGATACCCAGCTCCAGCTCCGGTCAACAGCCGAAGCTGCATGGCGACAGCTGCAGAGCTCAACCTGGATCTGGAGGTCGCGCATGGCCTCTATTTGGCTCCAGGGCATACACCGTGCGTACCATATCCGAGGGGTTGCCGCTGGAAGGGTTGACAACCTACCTTGGGCTGCCCGCTAGCACATTCCCCCAGTCTCTGCAGCATCCCCGACTCCCTCACCTCCAACAGGCCACCCTCATGCTCCACCCCATCTCCCCAGACTGGTGGCTCACCGACTGCCAGGCCCACGGCCCATGCTGCCAATCCTGACCCTTTTGCTATTGCGGACACATGACCACTGTAGTCATCTGTCGGTAGCGGCTCTGGGGTGCATACTTAGTCCCCGGTTCCCCCCTTGAGAATAAGCTTCGTGTGATGGAACATCTGAGCACTCAGTTAGTCACCCCCCCAGTCACAGTTGTCCGCGCCGACTATTAACCCAGCCGCTGGTAGGACACTGAAAGACACTGAACTAGACACCTAAAGCACTCACCAAACTAGATACTGAAAGACACTGAACCACTTCCACGACCATCCACGGCCAAGCACACTGCACACAGCAACGGGCATGGATTGCGCACAGCGGACGGGGGCAGCGGACACGGCACACTTTACAGGCACTGCAACCGACACTTTACGCGCACTGCCCCGACATGATACTGCCAGACCTGATACTTTACGCGCACTGCACGGGCACTGCGGGCACTGCACAGAGCAGGGCTGGGCTGGGCTCTACCGGACCCGACACTTTACGGGCACTGCAACCGACACTTTACGCGCACCGCACACGCCACTGCACTCTGTACGGCTCATATAAAATGTACCAAACGCTCGCTATGCCTTGGTCCTGCTGTTGCCCTCCGGGCGTACTGTTGTACGTCTAACATACTGTTGTACGTCCAACACCACCTGGAAATGTTACTGCCTCCCTCACCTGGCCGTGTCGCGCCCGTGTTTGTTTGTCAGCTCTTCCCGAGAACAGTGAACCACTGCTTGCTGCTGCATTCGCCAAGGTAGGAGTCATCAGCAAGCAGTCCTGATTTGTGGTTTCTCCCCTTTGCTTCAGAGAACTCTTGTCCTCCAACCACTCGCCGTCACCTTGGAACACATACCGTCACCTTGGAACACATACCGTCACCTTGGAACACACACCGTCACCTTGGAACACATACCGTCACCTTGGAACACTCGCCGTCACCTTGGAACACCCAGGCTTGCTATATACTATATTTGACGGCTGCATCTGCTACTTCACGGCGGCATCTGCTACCTCGCTACCCCGTTCCCTTGCTTCGCACCCAACATGGCATCCCTACGACTGGGAGACCACGTAGAAAGCATCTACTTCCGCCGAGAGGACCCTTCCAAATCGTCCATCCGGCCGTTCAACAACGGCCATGCCCAGAACCCACCCCTCCTCTGTCATCGGGGAGTGAACCGCATTCTTCTCTTCCCTGGTTCCTTCAACCCACCTCACCAGGGCCACCTCGACTTGCTACGCCACGTCTTCGAAAACGCGGGCGACGACCTCAACATCGTCGCAGCCATCGTCGTCCTGACCGACGACGACAGGCTCGCCAAGAAACTCGGCGCAGAACACGATCCACTCATCCTTTCCAGAGAGCAGCGAGTCAACCTCTGGCGCGGCGCCGGACTCCCAGTCGACTGGGCCTGGATCTACGACCGGTCCGAAGACAGCTGGGACGCTTTCAGAGCCGAGTTGACCGGAAACCTCCAACCGCGCGGCTTCAATCTCAAGTTTATGCTGCTGGGCGGCCCGGACAACGTCGGGGCCGGCCGCTTGCCGGACCCTCAGCACTGGGCATGCTCGGATTTCATCACCAGCAACGTGTCGCGCCCGGTCGACTTTCTCTACCCCAACTCGATGCGCCAGATCAGCGGGCACTCGATGTGGGAGAAGCTTGGTTTCGACCGTGGCCGGCTCGAGCGCCGCATGAAAGCCAGGATGCAGGGAAAACCAGCCTCGGGTAAGACACTTGACTCTGCAAACGAAGGCCAAGATGAAGATGAGCTAACCGTTCAACCAACAGACGTGGAAAAGGCCGTGTCTCTAGCAGTTGCCAAGATGGACGTCATCTGGGTTTGTTCCAAGCTTCGCAAGCCCAATGGTACGGTGCGCTTCGTGCCGTTTGTTGCAGGCTCTGTCCCTCTCGAGCCACCAAGCTCAACCAAGCTTCGACACCTTCTTTCGAACCCGCTGCCGGAGGGGATGAACCCCTTGCTGGAGGGGATGGGAGACCAGATCAAGCATGTCGCCCTCAATCCAGACCTCTTGGTAGAGTACGTTCGCCAGCGACCGCCAACAACCGGACAGGCTATCAAACCCGAAGAGAGTCCCAAGCGACAAATGAGCGTCACAAACGTGCCGGACGAGGACTTTTGGTAACAGCTGATGGAGAAGGCTGGGGGGGCATGCGGGTGAGGAAATCGTCCAAGGCGTACACGAGTAACAGGTCACGAGGCTGTAGTAGAATCTGGAGTAGTCTAGAATCTGGATAAGACTGTAATTTTGAATGCTTTCATAATATGCCAAACTTGCTTACCTGCTGGGGAAAGCATCGGCGAGCTGAACGACGGCGTCGGAAGAGAATAGAAGGGTGGCCTACCATCCACGTCAGAGCAGCGTATGGCAGACGAGGTCAATGTTCCGAGGGGGGTGGCTTTGCCATCATGATTCGACCCATTGCCAATCACGAGCCTGCATGTCTAGGAATAATATCCCCTTGGCCCGTTTCGGCGGCCCGCATCGGCGGCACCGCCATCAGGCTGGGCTTTTGACCCAGCAACTGCACCTTTCTTTTTATCACACTCGGACGACTTGTGGCTGCTCCACGAATGAGGCGTCCCACCCAACTCGGTAGGATCTTCCATGAGCTGAGTGGGGGATCTGAGACTCGGACCGGGGTATAAAGCTCGCCAGCCCGTCCACATCGGGTGGCTATGATTCCTCCTCTTCAAAGGCAGCCAGCCTTGCGAGTCCTCCGGTTTCTAACCAGCACCTCGCCCCTCTCACCGCCCGTTTCGAATCAAGGACCGCGTAAGTAAGCCATCCAAGAGTTCTGCCGAGTTCGTCAGCGCCCATTTCGAGACAAAGACCACGTCAGTAAGCCACCCAAGACTTCTGCCGAGTTGGTCAGAGCAAGGCATCGCGAACAACTGTGCCAGTTGTCATTGAGCCGGAGTGCTGCGCAACGAAGCAGCACCGAGGCCCGCCCGACGCCAAGAACCACCGGCGCCTGGCAAGAGAGAAATGATTGAGCTCGTTCACAGTCGACGCGTGGCTCGAGAATCGTATGCGCTTCCGCTGCATCAGATGGTTGCTAACTTCCCAGTAGAAGCCAGGCTGACGGAGAGAAATCCGGGGCGGCATCATTTCATCATCGATACCAATCACGCCAACTGCCAGGCTCAAGGTCGAGCCTCCACGCCACCCAGCCATACAATACAGCTGCTCCCCTGTTGACGCGTGCTCTCTCGGTACCTCCCACTCTTCGTTTGCCCGACTCTAGCCCGCAGCCGTAGATGGAGGGACAGTCTACCGGACCTGGCCTTGACCAAGCGGCTGGGTCCTCGGCGAAGCCAGCCGAGAAGAGCGTGGAAAAGATTGTTTGGGAACGCGATGCTGAAGGGAGAAAGAGGAAGAGTAACGTGCTCCCGGGCTCTGCGATTTGCATGCAACTAATCGAAGATATACAGAGAAGAAGATTGTCGTGTGCTGCAATCAACGCTGGGAACTGGGCAGCGACTTCACGTGAGTGTAGATGCAGCGCTGGCCTGCCACGATACGGTCAGTAACGTCATATAGGAGACACAAGCGGATTCACACGCGGCCTCTCCCCTGCGAGGCACTGGAAGGATGCCCCTTTCCGGGGGCGCCAACGGAGAAGGACCGCAACAGGCACTATCGGGTTCACCACAGGGCCTGGGCGGACAGACACAACGTCCCCGATGAATCGTGCGAGTGCGAGGCCTGCGGCAGGAAATTCACCAGGAAGGACCGGAAGTCGAGGCATCTGAGGATCAACCACAGATGCCGTGCAGAAGTGGCGCGTATCCTGGGGAGCTAGCCTGACGTTGGTGGGCAGCTCTGTTGGATTCGGTCGTGGTGTGCTCTCGTTCATGTTTCGTCTTTCTTTGTAAATGCCGGTCTTTTCCGAGGTGCGGACCGACATGGAGGGCGTATTTCTGGGAGACCGACGGCGATATTAGCCCTTCCGAGCTCAGATATCGAGCTGCGCTTCGACTTGCAAGATGCAATGGCTTTCGTCGGCGTATGCGGTGGGTGAAGTGGACACTCGGGTGGCGGGCGTCTGAGAGGTGGAGATAGGCCATGCAGGAATGATTGCGACCGAGTAGGCTGCTGCTGCCCCTCTACTGCCCTGTGTTGGCGGTAAAGTGTCGGGTGCCATTCCCACAAAGTGTCAGGTTTGTGTCTGCTGCCCCGCACCGTGTCTGCTGCCCCTCGACTGTGTAAAGTGTGCCGGGATGGTCGCACAAGGGAGAGAAGAGTCCAAAAAACGATATTGTTGACCGTGGGCCCAGGTCCTTGCCGCCACGCCCTACTTTTCCCTGCCAGGTAGATGTGCGGCTGACTACCCCCAAGCGGGGGCAGAAAAAAAGGGCACACTAAAATAACTCACTTACACACTTACCTCTTATATTACTCTAGCCTAATACTATTTTTAATAACTATTTATTATAATACGCTTAAAAAAGCTTATATTTAAGGTATAAGAAAATTTCTTAATATATAAGCTTATTATATTATAGTATTAAAAAAAGAATTTTATTTTTCTTAATTAGCTACTTATAAAATCTTATATAATAACTTTAACTATATATATTATAACTACTTAACTCTTTTTAAAACTTATAGCTTAAAAAAACCCTTTTTAAATAAGATCTTAATTATATAATAATTTTATATAAAAAAAATTAGAATAAAGTAAATATTTTAAGAAAGTATAACTAAAAAAGCTAGTATAAAAGTTAATATAACTTTACTGTTACCAATCAGGGCCTAAAGGACAAGGCCACAAAGGGTCATTCTTTGCGGGAAGATACAGTTGGCTACCCTAGGCGATGCAAAGGCGAGAAACAGCCCTGGGTGACCAAGCTCGCGCGCCGCGAACAAACACAAAACAATCACAAGGCAACCTGGAAAGTCGTATGGGTTTATTTAGCTGCGGGTTCGCTTGGCTTGCACCAGAGCTCCAACATATTCCTTTGAGTGTGCGAAGGCGGTGGAGGTAGAAGCTCTACATGACTCCGGCGCAGGGATTATCGATACTTCGATCACCACCTTACTGAAGTGTGATCGTATGTACCGTTTTCACGGTTGGTCAAAGATGCCTACTGCAACATCCACCAAGCCTTCGCACACTCAACGGGATGCGGCTTTGTATATTTACATGGTACGGATACGCGCACCACCACGACCTGTGCAGCAAGCAGACGGGCCTGCGTCGCGTATCCTAGATAAGCGCTCGGATGCCATGGTCCCGAAATAGAGCAGGACAAGGGAACGCGGCCCCAAATGCCGACGATTCGTCGGGTAATTACCTAGCACTGATCAATAAACTGCCAGAACGAGCGAGACTGGTTCTGTGGCTGGCTGGATTGCAGGGATGTTTGGCTGTGGAGTTTCATTAGTCGCATGCACGCTGGATCGTGGGTGGTGGCCTCACCGCTAGGGTGAATCAGAGCGGCCATGATAGCACGGGCAATTGGAACAACAACGGCAAGGAAATGCACGCTGCCGACAAAAGAAGGCGTAAGCGGGCGCTGGAGCGGTGAGAAGCAGTGGATGAGACCTTGCTCCGCTTATGTGGCGGCACGCGAGAGAAATTGGAAAGAGATGGATATGCGTACATATGTACTCTGTAGGCCTAGATGCCTCACTCACAAGACAGACCAGACAAGACTACGGGGTAATTCATGGTCGCAACGGCCTGGGCGCCCCATCTCGGATTGTCTGTGCGCCAGAGTGCGGACGAACCGTAATAAACCTCGGTACCTAGCCGTTACATGCCTGTAGTACAGAGTACGCACGATGAGGTCGGCGGGTGGCGTGGTCTCGGTAGATGGTTGTTGGACTCGAAGGCAGCCTGGACAAAGCACCAGATGGATACCTGATCGGCATCTGCACCCTCACCAAAACAATGAGGCTGCAGCTCAGCCGCGTATGTAGCTCGCACACCCGCCAGCGTGCCTGTCCTCGATGAGGTGACCCTTGTCTCACACGATCCTCCACCACCAGAGACATCCGACCGGGGCGAGACGCAGGTTTGAGGCTGCAATGCAAGTCTTATGTAGCAATCAGGCTGGTGGCTGGTGGCGCCGAGACGGAGATGGGTGGATTGCCTCATATCGTAGTCCGACGCTGGAATGCAACCCCCGCTATTCAGACAGCGACGACAACGACGACGACAACAACACTGAACAGCATCACCATGCATAACTGAGGATGCTGCATGTGCTACCGTTTAGTCTACCTACATACATGGGCTCCTACGCTGCAGATACGTGCGTGGACTACGTGTAATGCATCGCAGCCGTCCCAACAAGATAATCGGCCGGCAGGAATAGTTGTGGCAGGAATAGTGGCAGGATATTTGTGGCAGGACATCTGTGGCAGGATCATCTGTGGCATGGACAGGGTTTCAACTTGATCTTGGTAAAAGTCTTGTTTTGTCCCCCAGACCTGACTGGACTCGGCATTCCGCCTGCTCCCGCCTGGTCTCTCACCTCTCTCACTGCCACTAGCGCCCACGGCCCCTCTCCATCCATCCCTGTTCATCGCCATGTTTCTGTTCGTTGTCACTTTTGCGCATCCATCATCCGTCCATGATCCATCCATCCCTCGTTCCATCCATCCCTCGTTCCATCCCTCCCTCCCTCCTGTTCCTGTCTCGTCATCACATGCGGGCTAGGCCGGCACAGGCCAAGGGCGTCGCTTAGGCAGTCTAGGCACTCCCAGTCTCGGGAGAGCGCAACAGGAACCGGACCCATTGGGCCTTTGTCCTTTGTCATGGTCCTGGTCACGCTCCGCTCGCAGTTGGACTCAGCTCCCCCGGACTAGGCAGCTCTTCTCCCGGCTGTATCTTTGCCGTGTGTTGGTGTTTCTTATTTCTGCATCTTTCCAAAACACGTTGCGAGAATCCTGCCCCTCGCCAGTCTCCATCGCCATCGCCGTCGCCGTCGCCACCGCCGCTGGTGTCTCGCTCCACGATTGTCCGTCGCCGTCGCGTGCCCGTTCCGCCGTCCACCGGCCAGCCACACACATTCTGCCGCCAGCTTTCTGGCCATCCATCATCGTTGACCCACGCGCCGCCTCGTGCCTTGCGCCCCCCCCGTCTCCGCCCGCCCCTCCCCGTGTCATCGTCGCATGGTTGGCTTGTTCGTGAGGCGGTCGACGCCTTGGGCCGTTGCTGCTGCGGCACGAGGGGAAGAGGGAGCTCTGCACCGCACTCGTACTGCGCTCGCGCTCGCTGCGTAAGCGTCTCGAGCATCCTGCTGGCTGTTGCGCTCCGGACAGCTGATGCTTATCTACACCTTGCCGCTTGCTTGCTGCTTGATCTTTTGCTGCTTGGTTGGTGTAGATTCCGGCCCGCTCCTGCGCCTCGGGCTCGGCTTCAGCTTCGGATTTTGATTCCGCTTCTGCTTCTGCCTCTGCTTCTACTTCTACTTATTGCTGCACCCCGACGACGGCCTCTATTCGTTGACAGCTTGAAAGCACCGCCTTACTTTGCCTTGCCTTGTCTTGCCTTGTCTTGCCTTGTCTTGCCTTGCCTTGCTTACCTTGCCTTGCTCACCTTGCCTTGCTTACCTTGCCTACCTTGTCTTACCTTTCTCTGCCTTCCCTTAAATCCAGGTTGTCTTAGCGTCAGCTCCACCCACAATTGTTAGCGCGCGCTGGCGCTGGTGGTTGCTTGGTTTTCCGGGGGCCCTCGTCGTCGGACCGGAATTTTCGAGCTAAAAACTCGGCGCCATGGATCCACGCCTGCCGCCCAAGCTTCCCTTCCAGCCGTCGCCCTACGCACACTCTCCTTTCCCGCATCCTCCTCCTGCTCCGGCATCATCATCATCATCATCAACACCATCACGCGCCGTCGCGTCCTCCGTCTCCGCCGTCCACAGCTGCATCGTCGTTGCCTCGCCCTCGACCGTCTACGCCGCCGCTCCGGCTTCCGCTCCGGCTTCCGCCTCCGCCTCGGCTCCCTCCCCGTCGCTCTCCAACAACTCGACGCCGTCGCTCTCTGCCCACGCCCACGCGCTCGCGTCCCAGACTCAGACTCAGACCCACACCTACACACAGAGTCCGAGTCCCAGCCAAAGCCCTGCGTATGCCGCCCATCACTTGCTCCAGCGACGACCCTCCGACTCCTTCCATTCCTCCGCTGCTCGCGGCTTTCCGCAAGACCCTGGCCACGCGCGACTCCAGGGCTCCTCCTCGCTCCTCGCGCTTCGAGATATAAACCGCGCCATGCCGCCGCCAAACTCGCCTCCCCAGCCGGGAGCGCCGCCACCCGGCCAGCAGGCGCATATGATGGGTTATGGACCTCCTCCGCCTCGAGCACCCCCCGTGGCCGTCGGGCCTCCCATGTCGTTCCCCTCCGGCCGAGACCTCCCGGCCTTGAGCCAAATTACGAGAACCAACAGCGGTGGCAGCACCATGTCGATATCGGCCATGCTGGGCGGTCCACCCCCGGCGCATCGCGACTCACAACCTCCTCCGCCGCACTACCCCCAGCATTCGTCGGCGCCTGGCTCGGCGCCTGCCTTTGCGCCCGCCGTCCACGCCTCACCCAGAATGCACTCGGCTGCCGCAGACTATCCCCCCTTCCGACGACCGCAAACCCCCGACCACCAGAGGCCATACGATCCTCGAGCCTCTCCGCAGGGTCACTACTCGACCCCCGAAATCCAGCGCTATGGCACCCCATCTGCATACCATTCGCGCCATCCCTCTGGCTCCGCCGACCTTGGCAGGGAACCTAACAGGTTGCCTCCCGGCCCGCCTCCGAGGCCGAACAGCCAACCCAAGGCGTACCCGGGGATGCCTCCGAGGCCAATGGAAATGGGTCGGGCTCCGGGTCCCGACGAAGGTTACGGCCGCCGGGATGAGATGGGCCGACCCGCGCCCGCAATGGAGTACAACCCTGAGCGAACGGGGCTTCGACCCACTCTTTACGACGACCGATATAGGGCAGAGCGCGAACGAGGGGAGGCCGAGATGCGGGAAAGGGAGAGGAGGGAACGCGCCTACTCGGGCAGCGGCGACTCGGGACGTCATCCAATGCACCCCGGCGAATATGGCCATCGCGAACCCCCGAGAAACCAGCCCCCGTTTGGTCGACCACCCGAAGCGCGCGACCCTCGAGATCCCAGAGACGCTCGAGATCCGCGGGATGCCCACTGGGGACGCCCCGGCCCTGATCAAACATACCGAGCCCCAATGGATCATCAACGACCGCACCCAGAGTATCCTCCTTCCAACGGGCCGTATCCTTCACACGCGCCCCCGCCCTATCAACCTGCGCCTCCGGATCGATACCCTCCTGTGTCCCATCACCCACCTCTGCACAATGTGCCTGCGGGACCACCTCCGCCCTACGCCTCTCCCGATCAAGGTCGAATGAACTTGCTATACCCGCAACAACAACCCCCGCGACAGCGCCCTACAGAGGAGGCGCCGCTACCGCCATCGATGGCGTACAACAGTGCCCCTGGACCAGTCCATTTCGAACCCCCCCGGCACCGACCCGAAGACGTCGTGGTGCTCAACGGGCATCAGCGAGCCTTGTTGGCTATTCAGGAGCTGAATCGCAAGGGGCGCATCTCTCCACTTCCCCAGGCAGTGCAGGGCGCTCAGCTGCAGCAACCCGGTCCGACTGGCGAGCCGGGAATCAAGAGCGAATTCGGTCGAATGTTTGCGGGAATTGGAAATGGACTCGTGGGCGTATCGAGCCCGACAATATCCGGCGCTCCCATGCCGTTCACCAACGCGGCTCTAGCAAAACGGGAGGATGTGGACACGAGCACGCCTGAATCAGGACCAGACGTTCCCGTGAAACCCAAAGGCAGGAGGAGGAAACTCAAGGAAGAAGACAAGGCCGATGATGACAGCGCCGGGAGACTCACCCCGACAGGCCGGGCGAAGAGGCCCAAAACGCACCCGCACCACCACCATCATCAGTAGGTCTCGAGATGCCTGTTCGGACTCCTCGGTACATGTTTGCTAACCCGTGTCTTAGCCACCCTCATTATCATCATCATCATCCTGCCGACCCGGCTGCCGCGCAAGCTAGCGGGGTCATGCCATTCAAGAACTCGAAAGGAGGAGCATCGAATGGGCCTTTGCCGGCCGAGAAGACTGTTCCCATTCCACATCACCATCATCTCCCACGATCTGTGCACAATACGCCACCAGCCGCGCCGGTGCAAGTCGCCGCGCCCGTCATTCCTCCGAAACCCAAAACCATCGTTTCCTCTCAGGCAGTGTTGGATTCCGTGGCGCATCGCCCCCGACACCATCTGGGTGATTTCATTTACGAGCCGGGGTTGAGGGCCGGAAGACTGATACCTACCACGTCGACTCACCGGGCATTTGCATCAAACCCGAAGCCTCTACCATGGGACTTGATCAAGGACAAGGAAAATTGCACGCTGACAGTCAAGGTTGCGCGCATTCATCTGTCTCCCTGGTCCCGCGAGGAGATTACTTCCCGAGGCTTTCTCTGGGGAACCGACGTGTACACGGACGACTCTGACGTCGTGGCCGCCTGTATACACAGCGGATGGATCAAGGGCGAGTGGATCGAGGACATGGGTAACTCACTGTTGGACCTCCACAATGGAACCGACGAAGGCAAGAGACGCAAGGTCAAGAGCGAGCCGAGTACGGTTGACCTTGAATCCGAGAGCCTCATCACGTCGCCACCGACCAGCGGACCAATGTCGATCCCCCCTCAGCGCGATTTGCACGTCAACATCCTGATCCTCCCGCGACTTACGCGGTACTCGGCATCCACGCGGTACGGGATTTCGAGCCGGGAATTTGGTGGAGAATATGGCGTTCGCCACACGGTGCATGACGGCATCAGTTTCATGATTAACAGCGTGCGATGGGTCGAGAACGGAGCACAGCCCCAGGCTAGACTCCGGGGCAAGGCCCGGCGAGAACGCATGCGCAAGGCCATGTGGGAAGTCAAGGGAAGTCTTGACAACATCAGCGGCCTGGACCTGGAGCAAGAGAAGGAACGAATGGGACGACTGCGAGGCGAGATATCGGGCCACTTCTGGACGAGAGAAGTCGAAGGAAGCGAGCAAAAGAGCAACAGCAGCGGCGAGGAACGGGACCTCGGCGAGGAACAGGAGCTCGCCGGTGAGAAACAGGAGCTCGCCGCCGAGGAACGGGACCTCGCCGAGGAGGGAGACAAGGGAAACCATGCCGCAGACGGGACCCCTGATGCGTTGCCAATCGAGGAGTCCCCGGATACCCAGCACAAGGACGTCCAGATGGCAGATGCAGATGCGGATAGGCCCGAGGAAAAAGAGGAGGACGAGAAGGGAGAAGACGAATAGCGACTTGAACCATTGCGATTTACTACGTTGCAAACATTGATGGGGCTTGAAAGGCGTTTGCACCGAAATGCATTGCATGGGCAGGGTTGACGAGGGCTCTTGTATGGTTAGAGAATACCCATTTGATCTCGTGAAATCGTCATGACATTTTAATCGGAGCCAGCTGGCCCTACACTAAACACACTCCTCAAGAGGGGGCCATGTCTCATCTAGTGTTCCGCTCGGTATCGTACAGTCCTAGTCTTTGTACAATTTCTTCAGCAGGCATGTCTTATGCGCGACGCCACAGACAAGTTGTCTCGGCTTTTCCCCTCCATTTTCTTGGATCTGCTGCTCTAAATAGATGGATGTGCCCTCTTCTGGCCGTTTTGACTTAGAAGTCCGTCACGCGTCCGTTGTAGCTCCAATCGCCCTTGCCGCCCCAGCGCAGCGGCTCGTTCTTGGGCCCGCCGACCTCTCCGGTCTTGGGGTTGACGTCGCCCTCGAACTCGGGGGGCGCGCCGCGGAAGAGGCCCTGGTTGACGTCGGCGGGCGGCGCCGGGGTGGACTCGTGGCGGGGCTGCGAGGTGGCGGGAGTAGTAGAAGAGGAGGAGGAGGAGGAGGAGGAGGAGGAGGAGGCTTCGGGCTGGAACGCGGCGGAGACGGAGGCGCTGCGCTGCAGGCGCTCGAACTCGGCTTGCTGGTCGGCGGGGAGCTTCGGGGGCGCGGGGCGCGAGCGGAAGGTGGAGGAGAGGCGGAGGCCGGAGACGGCGGCGGTAGAGGAGAGGCGGAGGCGGAGGCGCGGGAGGGCGCGGAGGCCAAGGGAAAAAGACGGGGTGAGGAGGCGGGACATTGCTGGGTTGTTGATGGGTGATTGAAATTTTCAGATTTAGTATTGGTTTGGGTGTTGAAGGTTGAAGGTTGAAGGTTGAAGGTTGAAGGTTGAAGGTTGAAGGTTGAAGGTGTGGTGGGTGACGCAGACGAGAGACGGACAGGATGGAGCCCGGGGATGGAGGGGCGACGAGACCTTTATTCCCACCAAGCTTACTCCGTACAAGGTAGCCTACTCGAGTACCCTTACCGCATACGGTAAAACCGCCTAACCTGGAGTCAAGCTACTCAGCTATGTAAATAGTAGCTTATCCGTACATGAGATAGTTGATACCTCGCTTTATGCAGACATATAGCGTGTCGATAAAGTATTGCCTACTATTGATGTGACTGCGTGTATTGTGTAACTGTACTAAGCTAGGAAAAGGGGCGGAACAGTGAGTCCCTAAGGGGATTACTGTTATCGCTAGATGCCTAGCATCTAAGGCAGAAATATGGATAGTGCCTGATAGCGGGCCTGACTAGTGGTCTTACTACTAATATACCCTCTTAGACTGGCTGCTAAGGGTAGTTAGTCTAACTAACTAATAAGACTATATATAACTATCTAATAGTACTAGCTAGCTAATTTCTTAGTGTTTTTAGCTTTTAAAAATAAAAGAATTCTTACTAGAGCTAAAATTAAACTCTAGTCTTAATCTAAAAGTATAATAGCTTTAGCTAGTGTTTTAAGATAATAGTTAAAGCTACTATATAGGATTTTAGCTTTAAAAGAAGATAATAAGAGAAAAAGGTTATTATTATATTTAGTAAAAGTATAAGAATTAACTCTTTTAGGCTTTTAAGTTAGTGTTTTATATTAGCTGCTAAGAAAGTCTTAAAATTATATAATATATAGTAGTTTTAACTGTTATACTAAACTAATCTTTTTATTATTATAATAATAATATTACTAATCCTAATATATAAGACTAACTTATTATATTAATATCTTAATACCTAATAAGACTATAAGATTATAGCTCTTATACTTTATTATACTAGTTAAGTAGCCTAATTAGTATAGCTAATTATTTAATATTAAATTAAAAGACTAAAAGATATTAATTATATAGGAAAATTATATTCTAATACTATTTTTTAAGCTATTTAGAAGTCTTTTTAGCTAAGTAATATATTAATATTACTCTTAATCTTATTTACCTTCTTTTATATAGACTAAGTTATTTAATATAAAAGTAAATAAGATTATTATAAAGCTAGAAAATAAGAGATCCTCTAAGTGTTTTTCTTTTCTAATTTAATAGTAAGATAATATAAAAAATTATAAGTATTACTAGGCTTATTATATAGCTCTATTTAAAGTTATATATATTTATAATTATATAATAAAAGTTATATATTTCTGTTTTAAAAGAGGCTTTATAAGACTATCTACTAGTATTTAGGCTATAAGTAGCTAAAATATCTTAATTTTACCCTTCTAAATAAGCTTATAGACCTAGTAGTAATAAATATTAATATACTAAAGTGTTATAACTAGCTTAGCTAACTGCTTTATAATTAGCTAGATTATATTAATATTATTATACTAGATTTAAGCTATACTTTAAACCTTAATACTAACCTTCTTAAGAAGTTAACTTAAGACTAGCTATTTCTTAACTATACTTATAAGAGTAAGTAACTTAGCTTTTATACTAAATATAATAACTATATTTTACTTTATAGCCTTTTAAGTAATAAGACTCTTATATAGTATAACTACCTAGCCTTATAAGAACTTTCTAGTTATTAAATAGTCTCTAAAAGCTATATTTATAGCTATAAAGAGATTTTTCTAATTCTTAGTTACTATATAGTAAATATAAAGCTTTCTAGTGTTATAAAAGTAGCTAATATACTATTTTACTACTTTATTATACTTAAGGCTTAGCTAATAACTAAATTAACTAAGCTTTAATAATATATAAGATATATTAGGTCTTATAGTATTAATAGGATAGCTTATACTACTTACTTTTATCTTATACTTTAATATAAGGCTAAAACTAGCTTTATATATTATAAGTATAAAAATTTATAAGAGTAGAAAGGTTTTTTTCTTATAGACTTTTAGTCTCTTACTATCTAACTTAAATTTTCTAGCTATAGTTAAAATATATAACTTCTAAGAGAGCTAAAAGTGACTTATTATATAGTTCTTAATAACCTTAATCTCTAAGAACTAATATAGCTCTCTTAGGTTTTTAACCTAATACTTTATTATTAAGATATTATAAACTTATTACTATTTACTTTTAAACTCTTTTAGTTATATTATAATAATATTATTTATATAAAAGAAGATAAAAAGGTTTTTATACTTAAAAATATAAGAGTTTTTCTTATAAGCTTTAAAGTCTTAACTAGTAAAAAAGTAAGTAAGATTCTTATATTATAGCTTTAGTAATATTTATAAGCTATAAAAAGCTCTTAAGAGCTTTAAAAAGACTCTCTTTTTAAATATTTTTAGTAGTAGGTAATAGTAAACCTTTTTACCTAGTAAAGTTTTAATAAAAGTATTAATAATATTATATTAATATATATTAAGATTTTTCTTATAGTATTTTATATATATTACTTAAAAAGTCTTATATACTAAGATAAATATATAAGTCTTAGCTTTATTCTTATTCTGCTTATTACTATAAGCTACTAGGTGTGTCTTAAAGTGTGTTATATAGCCCTATTTATTAACCTTATATATAAACACTTATTTAAGGTTAATAAGCTAAATATTATTATTTAGCTTATCTATAAGAACCTTCTTATAAGCTTTTTTATCTTTTAGGTTCTTAATTTTTAGAAGAAGGCTTATATACTACTAAGATACTTATAAGAAAGTTATAACTTACTTATATAACCTTAAGACAGGTAGTATTATACTAATATAAAGAGAATATCTTCTTATATTTAAAAGAGTTATATTAATAATATGTTTTATTTTAATATACTTTTTAAGTTTTTTTTACTTTTATACCTTAAAAGCTTTCTTTAAGAGCTTTTAACTATAATACTTAAAGATTATATTAGCTTTCTAAAAGTGCTAGTTATAATCCTTTTAGGTTTTTTATAATAATTCCTCTAGTAACTAAAAAGAGGTATTATTAGAGTTATTATATAAGGTTAAATTAGTCTTACTATCTGTTTTATCTCTTAATATCTTATTAACCTATTCTAATATAATAATCTATATATTAATTAAACTATTATTATCTAATAAGTCTTATAATTCTAATTCTTTTATAAAATTATTAGGTTTTATAAAGTTATTACTATTTTTAGCTTATATAGCTAATAAGATATTATTTATAATCTTAAGTGATAAATTATATAATAATATTACACTTACTATCTTATATAGTAAGCTAGACTAATATAAAGTATTATTAAGAAAAGTAACTTATCTTATAGCTCTCTTAGTAAGAGAGGGAGAAAGTAAAATAGTCTTAAATATAGCTTTAGTACCTCTAATCTTAAGAGTGCTTTTCTTTTCTTATAAAGCCTTAGTTTAAGATTACTATTACTAAGTATTTTAAACTTTTTTCTACTATTATATCTCTCTTAGAGATATTATAAGTAGTGCTTAAATTTATAACTTAGTAAAGTCTAAAAAAGACTTTATAGCTATTATATTAAGACTATCTTTCTTACTAATATTTTTATTATTAGAGACCTCTCTTATATTAATTTAGTCTAAAATTCTATAAGTATATTTTTTATAAGCTTTTATATCTTTTTTATATTTTAGATTAAAGTATTCTTACTTATTAAACTATATATTAGTAAAAATTATAACTTTCTTATCTTAAGTTACTAGTATATAAATCACATATTATAACTTACTCTTATAACTAATAAGATACTTAATATAAGCTCTCTTTATAAGTAGGCTTAAAAACTTATATAACTTAATATATTTTAAGACAGCTATAGTTATTAAGTAAGCTAAGCACTTAAAAACCTTAATATATACTTATAAGAGCCTTATATCCTTAGGGATATAACTATATATAAAGATATTATTCTTAACCTAGTCTTACTAGAGCTAGTAAGAGATTACCTACTGATTTTTCTTTTAATAAGATATATAGTTAAGAAGGTATACTACTATATAGTATATTTTAAAGGTAAGCTCTTCTAAGAGCTTTAACTTTTTAATTATAACTTTACTCTTAACCTTAATAATTCTTTTTAATATCTTAACACTCTTGTTTTATATTAGGGTTAATAGGGTAAACTTATAAATAATTATACTATTATTCTTAAAGATCTCTCTTTTCTTTTTAGTAAAAAGAGCCTTCTTACTATTATACTATAAGAGTAAGATCTTAAGGCTATATTAAGTTTATAGCTAAGCTTATAGCTTTCTAAATACACTCTTAATATCTAACTTTATCTTTAAGAGGTAAAAAAAGCATATTTTTATTATTATATTTATAAATAAGACCTAATAATAGTAGCTATTATATATAAGCACTAAAAAGTAATAAAAATTATAATTTATTACTTTTTTAGGCTCTTAAGAGATATAGTCTAAGAACTTTCTTAAGACTATTATTATTACCTTTATTATAATATAAACCTAATATTTCTTAAGAAGAGGTCTTTTAACTCTTACCTCTAAACTTAATAAGACTAGCTAATTAAGAGCTTTTTATCTTATATAATTATATTATTAATACTAAAGCTTAGTATTCTTTTTAGGGACTATCTTAAGCTTTAAGGCTATTATAACTAGAGAGCTCTAAATAGATACTCTTATTAAAATAACCTACTAGCTTATATAAAGCTATATAAAGGCTATTATCTTAGATAATTCTTTTATCTAAAGGACTTTTACTTTCTAATCTTAAATAATACTATTACTATACATCTAAAAGCCTAAAATTATATTAAAATATATTTTTAGTATATAATAAGTATACTTAAGTCTAATAAGCCTACTCTTAGAAAACTTAAAGTATTAAACTCTTAGGTTAACTATATCTTAGCTTTTTATAAATATCTTACTATCTTTTATATAAATAGTCTTTTTAACCCTCTAATTAAAGCCTTTTTTAGAGAACTAGTTTATATAGTTAAAAAAGTAGTATAAGATACTAAAATTATAAATAGTAATATTTCTAATTATAAGGTTTATAAAGATTATATTATATATAGCTATACTTAGAGTATTTATATAAAAAATAAGGCCTAAAAAAGGGGTTTAATAAGTGATAGTAATTATTTTTACCTTCTCTTTTAGACTGCTAATTAGTATATAAGTTGCCTTTTTTACTAGGGTCTAAGTATTAGCCTTTTTTAGCTCTTTTAGGTACTTATTAAACTACTTCTTAAAAGTCTTATTCTACCTAAAGTAAAAGCTTTAGCCCTTTAAGGTGTATTTCTTTTTATATAAGGCTAGAAAGTTAAAATATCTTTCTTATTATATAAGTATTTATATAAAATACCTTCTTTTATAGTTAGAGTACTTTTAACTTATAGTTTTAGTCTACTAGCTTAACTAAGAAGGGTTTAATAACCTAAGAGCTATTATAAAGTAAGCTTAAAAAGAATTTAACTTTTTCTTTTTTATATTATTATAAAAAAGGTATATAATCTTAAGTAGATTATTTACCTTTTTACTTTTACTTTTTTATCTTATAATAAGCTTATTATAATAGTTAGCGCTAACTCTATTAACACTTAATATAAGCCTTTAGGGCTTAACCTTAGGGCTCACCTAAATAGTAGGCTAGCAGCCCCTTTAAGAATACTAAATAAGCACTCACTAAATACTTATTAAGTAAAAGCTTTATAATATACTAATACCTACCTTTATAAT
>WPDH01000275.1:0-24788 GCA_019137255.1 Corinectria fuckeliana | reverse complement strand
TCTTAGGTTATAATATCTTTCTTTCTTTCTTCTCTTTTTAACACCTCTATAAGTAGCTTCCTCTTAGGCTTTTTATTAGGCTTATATTAGCTTTAGGTCTTAAATGCATACTAATATATGTTCTTTCTAGGATTTATTAATATGTTTATTTCCTAGCTGCTTATACTATAGCTTTATTACAGTCTTATTATAGTAGCTGACTTTATGCAGCTGAGGATGATAACTATAATAATAATAATAATAATAATAATAATAATAATAATAATAATAACAAAGATGATAAACCTAGTATGGTCCCTTAGCGGGAGAGATACAGTTATGTGTGCTAATCTGTTTGTGTGTAGATTCTAATAATAATAACAATAATAATACTAGCTATAAGAGTAAGTTTCTTCGCTGCAAATCCGCTGTGTGTTTAGGCTGATCTTATATAGGCTAAGAGAAAGAGACAGGCTAAGGTGGAGGGTGCTACTACTTTAGGGGAGGAGTCTGCTACTCTAGAGGGAGTGGTATAGGCTATCTCTTATTCTGTGTGTGTTATACAGATAGGTAAGAATAGCATAGCAGGTCTCTACCTACCTTTTAGACTTATAAATATACTAGTAATATTTTAATATATAATTAATAATATACTATAAGAATATCTTAATATTTTTATTATATACTACTTAGATAATATTCTAATCTTCTTTAAAAGTAAAGAAGAATATATAAAATATATTTATAAGGTACTATAAGCACTATAAGATACTAATCTCTTAGTTAAACTAGAAAAAAGTTATTTTTATATTAACTAAGTGGAATTTCTTAAATATATAATCTCTTATAATAAGATTAGAATAGATCTAAAGAAAATCACTATAGTAAGCAAATAAAAAAAACTAAAAGACCTTAAGAAAGTATAATCCTTTTTAGGTTTTACTAACTACTATAAGAGATTTATTAAAAACTTTAATAGTTATATTATACTACTTACCTATCTTACTAGAAAAAAAGAAGTATTTAGATAGGATATTACTATATAGAAAGCTTTTAATAATATTAAATAATTAATCCTTAGTAAACCTATTCTTATTATATTTAACCTAAAATAAGAAATTAAACTAGAAATAAATTTATTAGACTTTATATAAGAAGTATAAATTAGATAATAAGATAATAATAGAATATTATATCTTATTACTTTCTTCTCTTATAAAATATATAGTGTTAAACTTAATTATCTTATTTATAATAAAGAATTTCTTATAATTATTAACATATTTAAAGAATTCTAATACTACCTTCTAGAAAGTAAATACTAAGTTAAGATCTATATAGACTATAAGAATATTACTTATTTTATAACTACCTAATAACTTATAAGATAATAATTATACTATACTAAATACCTTTTAGAATTTAACTATATAATTATCTATAAAAGTAGATTTAAAAACAGATAAGCTAATACTATAAGTTAATAAGCTAACTTTAATAATAGAAAGTAAGAAATTAGTAAATAACTTTTATACTTTACACCTAAAGGATATCTTAAACAGAAGTATATTATAATAAACTAGAAGTTACTACTAAGGCTAAAGTATATTATGCTACTTAGATAATATTATATTCTTATAGATAAAAGAATATAATCCTTAAGTAATAAATATACCTAATACCTCTTAGGTGAAAGAATTAAACTTAATAATTTTAAGACTAAGTTTATTATAAATACCCTTTATAAATAAGAAGGTAAATATAATAATAATAGAAGAAAACTTATTTTTATCTTTAAAAGATACTATAAAGAAGATAACTTAAATAATAATATATATATTATACTTACTAAATATAATAACTATTCTAAGAAAGATAAACTTAGATAGGATTAGATTCTACCTAAAGAATACCTAAAGCTCTTAAGATAACTAGAGAACTATTAATTTAACTAAGTTACTAGTAACTCTCTAAGAATAAGACCTATTAGGATAAATAAAAATAGTAAAATTATTATTCTAAGAAATATAAAAGATTATCTTATATAATATTACTATAATTAAGTATATAATAGAAATATTTATTATATTATAACTTAGATAAAGGTACTTTATACTATAGAAAATATATATAATATTATATAAAACTTAATAGCTAAATACCCTAAATACCCTAAAGACTAACTTTATATTATAAGAATACTAGCTGTAATATATATAGTAGAATAAGAAAACCTACTACTTAAGCGAATCTAAGAGTATAATAATATACTACCTAAGGATAAATATATAGTTAAGCAGTAAGTTTCTAAAGAACTATAATACTAGCTTATATAAGAAATATATAAATACTTACTATATAAATATTAGAGAGTTAATAAAACTCTTAATAAAGTTAGAATAATATATTAATTTCTTAGAATAAAACAGATTATTAAAAATATTATAACTTAGTATAACCTCTATATAAAAACTAAGACTTAATACTATAAACTATATAAAGAACTATAACTATTACTAGTTATAAAATAACTTTAAGACTTAGTTATAATAGATTTTATTATAAAACTACTCTTATTAGAAGATCTTATAATAGAAACCTTTTATAATAGTATTCTTATTATTATAAATAGACTTATAAAATTTTCTTATTTTATATCTTATTAAAAAGTAATAAATATAAAGTAGTTTACTTATATCTTTTTATAAAATATTATTTATATTTATAAACTTCTTATAAAGATTCTCTCTAATAGAGAAACTCTATTTACTTTAAAGTTTTAGTAATTACTTATAAACTACTTAAGATTAAACTACTAACTTACTATAGTATTCTAAGTATAAGTTAATAAACAGATGGAATAAATAAACTAAATACTAGAATAGTACTTTTAATATTATATTAACTATAAATAGAATAACTAGGTTAAAAAGCTCCTAATTATATAGCTAAGTTATAATACTTTTATTTATAAAAGTATAAAAACTATACTAGTATATACTAATTTTAGATTTACCTCTAATACTTATAAAACAAGCTAAGATAAATTAATTATTCTTAAAGCTATACTTATATTAGAAAAATTAAAAAATCTATATAAAAAACTAAAAACTAAACTTAAATTTGTTAGAAACTAAATAAAAAAATACTATAACCTAAAAAGAATAAAAAGACTATCCTTTTAGAAGAGAGATATAGTCTATCTTATAATAAAAAATATTAAAATAAAATAATAAAATAAAAAACTAGACTATAAATTTATTAGACCTTATAAAATTATTAAAAAAATCTTAGAAAATAACTACTAGTTAGACTTACTACTAAAAGTTAGACTTTATCTAGTTTTTTATATCTTACTTTTTAAGACTATAAAAGATATAATTTATACTAAGCTTAGTAATAAATATAAAACTAAAATTAAAAGACTAAAAAAGTATATAGTAAAAACTATTCTTAATATAAGAATAAGAAATAAGCAAACTAAGTATCTTATTAAATAAAAAGACTATCCTAAGAGTGATAATTAATAAGAACTAGCTAAAAATATTACTTATACCTAACACCTCCTAAAGGAATTTTACTAATAATACTAGAAGAAGTTATAAAGAAATCACTAAGAATAGAAGACTAATTAAGTAAATCTATAGTACTAGCACCTTATATCTTACTAATAGCTTACTATTTAGAAAGAATAGT
This sequence comes from Corinectria fuckeliana, assembly GCA_019137255.1. Classification (NCBI taxonomy): domain Eukaryota; kingdom Fungi; phylum Ascomycota; class Sordariomycetes; order Hypocreales; family Nectriaceae; genus Corinectria; species Corinectria fuckeliana. The sequence goes on along the minus strand of WPDH01000275.1, from coordinate 21,113 downwards.
ATCCTCTTAGGTATAAATACTATCTGTCTTATTTATATCTTATATACCTTATATAAATAGAAATAAACTATACTTCTTTAAAACCTTCCTCTGCTAATAAAAATATAATAAATAAGATAACACCTTAGCTAATATATTTTTAGTTTATTTAATATTAGACTTAATTTTATACTATACCTTAAGGGTATATATTACTACCTAGGAAAAATCAGTAAGATATTAAGAAGAAACATCTAGGATACTCTTATAAAATATTATAATATTAGAACTATTATAAAAATAACTATACTAAATATACTCTTTATAATAGGAAGATTTCCCTAATATCTAACAGACTAACTATCTCTTAAAATAGTATAAATAGGGTATAACTTTATAACTTTTAGATTTAATAGTTTATACTAAAAGAGATCGCTAAGTAGTTTTATATAATTTAATAACTTAACTTAATATAATAGTTAGAGATAAGAATACTTTATAAGTCTAAGTTAGACTTATATAGGAAATACTAAGATACTAGGCCTTATATATAGTCTTAAGATAAGACTAAACAAAGAGGAGATATTATATTACAGCTTAGGTTAAGACTAGGCAGTTATAACCAGCAGAACTATAATATGCCTACTTTTTCTTACTTATCACTATTAGATTACTTAGATTATATTATAATCTTAGTAATCCCTAGGAAATAACTAATTATAAAAGGATCATAATAGCCTTATTATGATCTAGGATAATAGATCACCTAGATTACTACTATAATCTAGTGATCTAATATAAGTATATATATATATTTACTTAGCACTTTCCTAGAGATAGCCTTACTAGCTATTAGTAACACTTAGTTATATTAAATCTACTATTCTACTATTACTAGACTATGACCTATATTACTCACTATAACATCCTAAACTACTTGTTTAAACACTCTTACGTCCTAGACCTACCTTATACCCTTAGGTTAGACCCAGCTGTCACAACTATTATCATCACAACCATCTTGCAATTAAATTACTAGGGCATTAATCTTTTATGCGAATACGATTTTAAGACTGTTCTTAATAGCTATTAAACGGCCTGTATTTAGTTGCCTTGTATAGCTCCTGCACTATCTCACTAGCGGACGTTTTAGATGCTTTATGCCCATCTTGCCGCTGTGTTAAGAGATGTACCTACAGTATGAGAACTACTGCGTGATACTGCCTTTCTAACGTGTACAGCTAATAAACTTGTCTATTCCAAGCTGACCTGCATTCCGCTTTGCGAGATTGTTCTCCTCTCTAACTCAAATCAACCCATCATCTAGCTAAAAGATCAACCAACTAGCGTTAAAGTCTAAAAGCTCGCGGAAGATTCGGCAACCACTCGGCGTTTTCCCTATACCTATTTATCCTATAATAGGTTATGAAAAGCCGAAAACTTGGCGAGTTTTCAGCGAGCCTTCACCGTACATAATATTAGATAGAAACAGAGATCCAGAGGTAGAAAAGAATAAGTACCTTCAGCTTGACTACAATGTGCGGCCTCTTTCTCGTTCTGATCAGGCTTATACAGTCTTAAGCCATAAATCAAGGGCGTCACCACGGTTGTGCTTCTTATAGCGGCTAGTGGTGCTGCTAAAGGCCAGCAGTCGATGTCAAAATTTCTTCTGAATATAGTCCAGTCTCACATGAGTCTCCTAGCGTCTAAGCTCTCTAGTGAAAGTATCATCACTCGAGACCTATCCAAGCGCCAGTAAAACTCACGGCGTGTCCGTATGATAAATTCTATCTAATTCGAGTACACAAGTTGACATGCCTCGGTCTTCCGGCTTCTAGACCTGCTCTGGCTCTATCACTGGTGCCTGGTGCAGTACCGGCGATTCTCAGCCAAAGTGCATAGCTAGTCTGTGATATATTACTTACAAACAAGCAACTAGAGCTCCTAAGAGCCTTACCTTGGTTCCGTATAATGCTTAAGACATTTCGTGCCCCTCATTTACTCGCTTATTCAAATGATACTAATTGATACCTGACTCCTTACTTTGACCCCAGTACATGCAATATTGGCTATAGCTGTCCGAGTGTTAGAACGTAGCTTATCTGCCGCCACCGCGTATACAGGAACTAACGAACCAACCAGCTCAGCTCAGCTCAATTCGGCTGCATGAAACAACTTAGACCCATACCAGTACATAATGACAGTCCATTATATCTGGTTTTTACTTTAAAGTCATAAGGCCTTGCTTCGCATTATACCCGGATCTAGATGTCCCGCTATTTAACCGACGCTGATATCGCGACTCCTCACGCGCATCTTCCAACTACAACCTAACAAAGTGTCAGCAGCACAGCATGGAGCCCAAGCGGCGGATTGGCACAAATAACACGGCGGAAACCTCGGCCAAGAGGATCCAGGTCCCCAGGGCTTGCCAGAGATGCAAGGCCCTGCGGCGGGGCTGTAGCGAGTTTCGGCCGTGCAGGAGATGCGTCGACGCAGGACTCGGCGACCAATGCTTCCCTCACTCGTCGATGGGCGTCATGGCCCGGTATCCCGAGTTTCCGACGAGTCCAGGAGCGGAAGACCCCGTGCAGAGCATGGCGGAGCTTGTCCCGACCAGCGTCATCGACTACTGCGCCGAGCGCTTCTTTGCGCGGCTGTACCCGACCATCCCCATCCTCACGCGGGACTACGTTGGGCATCTCAAAGCCGTCGTCGCTTCTTCCTCAGAGGTGCGAGTCGAGGCCTACTGTGCCCTCGTCGCCATGTGCGCCCAGGTGCTGCTGCAGGCCGAGGAACCCGAGAGCCTGTTTCCGCAGGGCATCATTCCCGAGAGGAACGCCGCGTACGGGCAAATCATCCTCGACGTCGCTCTGGCAACCCACCAGTTGATTCAACGCCACGTCAAGCCCACCTTCAACCAATGCCTGCTGGTCTTTTTCCTGTACGCCTGCCAGGCCAGGCTGTCGCACCACAGCCAGGCGTTTTTACTCCTACGCGAGGCCACGACCCTGTTCCATCTGTTGAGGCTCGACGATGTCGATGCTGCCTTTAAGCCGTTGGCCAAGCGGCTCTTCTGGGTCTTGCTGATCTCGGAAAGATCACATGCAATTCGCTACCGCCGCCCCATCACCCTGCAGGTCACTCCGGAGACGCCGGAGCTGGACACAAGCGATCCGGCGCTCGTCGGCTTCTGGAGTCTTGGGTCTTTGTTTCGCCCGATCGACACGTCCTTTGTGGCCCTCCTCAACCACGAGATAGTCGCCACCCCGCCGTCACTTGCCTCACTCGACTACGTCGAGACAGTGGTCAACACGGCCCTGCAGCCTACATTGGAGCTACACGACACGCAGAAAGCGAATCTACGAATCACTCAGCTCTGGCTGCGTGTCATCATCTGGAAACTACGCCTGCGCTTAGGGTACCTCAGCGAGGGCACCCACCAACACCGCCTCACATATCGATACCCACTCGAGGTGGCCAAGGACCTCACCCTGTCCACGCGGGATCTCTCCATCGACAGCATCAAGGTGCATGGGGTTGGCTTGACGGAGAAGCTCTACGACATTGCCTCGGCTGTGGTGGACGTTCTCGCGCGAGTACCGATAGCGCCATCCAGCCCACAAGGCCTCGTGGTAGGCACGTCTCTGGAAGACGACCTGGTGTACATTCGGCACCTCATTACTCAGCTCCCGGGAGGCACTGCCATCTACGACCCGTTACTAGAAAAACAAATACAGCAGACACTTCCAACAGAGTCAACTCCATCAGATGAGCCGCCGTGAGGCAGATGGTTCAAATGAATCTGATTAATCTAGAGATTACTAGTCATTCTGAATTTATCTACAGCCTCTCATTCTTCTCAGTCTTCTCAGCCATCTCAGCTAGCTTTCTGTCTTCATGATAAGGGTCAATGTGGGTCTCGGAAAACTTCCTTGCCGGTACTCGCTTCTCAAACAGCAGGTCTAGCTCGGCATAGGTACGGTCCTTGGGTTCTGGGAGTCGGAAATACACCCAGGTTGCGGACAAGAGACAGGTCCCGGCCCAGAAGAAGGCACTGCGAGCACCCCAGTCCCAATCAGAGGAGGACAACTGGTAATTGGTCATGATGTTGACAAAGATGTTGCTGGCGTTGTAGGCAGCGCGAGCCATGACAATCGTCTTGGCCTTGAGTCTGGTGGACGAGAGCTCCGAAATCAAGGAATACGTCACTGGGCCAACCGTAAAGTCGTACACAAATGTAAAGACAATCAAGACGGCGCCGATGGCCCAGACGGAGCCGTTGTCGTTGGAAAAAGACAGAGACCCCACAATGATAAGCAACAGGAACTGGCAGCAAACGCCTGAGAAGTGAATCGTGCGGCGGCCGACCTTGGCCATCAGAAACCAGGAGCCAAACGTGCCGACCATACCCAAGGCGTATTGGGCCATCGACAGCGAAAACGAGTTGCTGGGGTCCATCCCGGCCTGCTTCAGAAAGTAGGAAAAGTACCCCATGAGGTTCTGGCCGCCCAGAGTCTGCACAAGCCAGATGCCGACGACAATCTCGGTTCGACGCAGGTCAACACCCCTGAAACAGTCTCTGTAGGTGGTGCCCGACTTCAGCTGCTTCTCCATCTCGTTGGTGTGCTCGATCATGGCAATGGTCTCGTCGGCGTTAAAGTTGGGCTGGTTGCGAGACGTGAGGCGCAGCAGGGATTTCTTGGCGGCAGCCCTGTTGTTCTCTCGGACGTACCACCAGGGGGATCTAGCATGTTAGCGTGTTCGCGTGCCACTGGGCGATGCAACGTACTCGGGTGCAAAGATGAGCCCTGCCAGGATGGGGACAGGCCACACCCACTGGATCCCAAAGGGGATCCGGTAGGCCCATTGATCATCGCGACCGACGGAGCCTTTGTTGACGGCGGCGGCAAAGAATTGCCCAATGACCCAGCACATGTTGATGAAGGTGGTCAGATACGGCCGCAGCACCACCGGCGCAACTTCAGAGGCATACGCAGGCGAGACGCTCTGGAACGCGCCCCAAGGGATTCCTACCCGAGTTAGTTTGCGACAAGCATCAGCAGGATGTACATACCGCACAGCACCTCTCCCAAGACAAGGACCTCGATGTTGGGGGCGAAGAAGAGCACAAAGACAAAGGAAATCATGGCAATCAGCGCCCCGATGGTCGTCATCTTGTACCCGTACCGATCCGCCGTCCACCCGGCAATGATCAAGCCAAAGATCTCGCCGGCGCGGGCTCCGTTGGACAGGCCCGATTGCCACGCGGCCGTGACCTGGTGCTCGCCGGTGGCCGGGTTGTACTGTCCAAACTTCCGGTTGAAGACGGGCGACGCGTACAAGTTGCCCAGCAGCGCCAGGTCGTAGCCCTCCATGATGAGCGTGGCCGACAGCAGGGCCGACCAGCCGATGGCCTTGGGATAGGTTTTGGCGGCCTGCCAGAGGCTCATGTCGTGCTCGGCATCAGCAGCGAGCTTGGCCTCGGAGGTGAGGACCTTGCCGTCAACCGACTCTTCATGATGGGCGTCTATGGCCTGGGGGGTGATCTTTGTGTCGGCCATGATGTAGTCTGCTGGATATGAGTTCTGCAATGTTCATCAGGCAATGGCCCTTTTTATGTCGTACCAAGCCTCGTCGGAAGCAGGCTTCGGAAGAGGTCGCATGTCGCATGGACCAGGGTTAGTTGTTACCGGCTTTGCAGAAGCTAGCGGGTGACCTGGCACCTGGGGAAACTGGAGGATAGGCGGGGTATGGGGTGAGAGAATGCACAGGATTGGCCGCGTTGGGCCGTGGGCAGATGAGGAGACGAACAGGAGACTCCGGTTCAAAGTGTCTGCGCGGAGATTCCGCCGCTGCTCCGGAAATGACACGGAGGTTCGGGTATGATTGGTCTGAATCCGGAAGTGGAAGAGAGCATCTCCGTAAAGTGAGGGAACTAGCGGAGTCTCCGCAAGCGATGCACTGTTGTGTGGAATCGACACTGATCATCGTGGAGAAACATTTGAGCATGAGACCAAACGCGTATCGGACCTCTACAGGAGCCTCCGCAGACGACCTGAGGCCTTTACGTCTACATCGCACGCAGCTTTGGATGTGAGGGATATCAACTTAACAAATATCGTCCTCACCCTTCCATCTCCAAAGCAGGCCATCCTAGGTCCACACGCAGTCCACCGGACCACCATGGGCTCACTCATCTCGGACGAGGGGAACCTCTGGCTAGGCAAACAGCCGTGGTGGAAAGACGCCACATTCTACCAAGTCTATCCCGCCAGCTTCAAAGACTCCAACGGGGATGGCTGGGGCGACCTGCCTGGGCTTATTTCCGAGCTCGACTACATCCGCGACCTCGGTGTTGATGTTGTCTGGGTGTCTCCAATCTTCGAGAGCCCTCAGAAGGATATGGGCTACGACGTCTCAGACTACCAAAAGATCTACGAGCCGTACGGCACGATTGAAGACGTCGACAATCTGCTCCAGGAATGCCACAAGCGGGGACTCAAGGTCATTCTCGACCTCGTCGTCAACCACACCTCGGTCGAGCACGAATGGTTCAAGAGCTCCAGGTCGTCCAAGGATGACCCCAAGAGAGACTGGTACATCTGGAAGCCCGCCCGCTACGACAACGGCATTCGACATCCACCTACCAACTGGCGAGGCTACTTTGCCGGCCCGACGTGGACCTGGGATGACCACACCCAGGAGTACTACCTGCACCTCTACGCGTCAGACCAGCCGGACCTGAACTGGGACAACGACGACTGCCGAGAGGCCATCTACGAGGAGACGATGCGCTTCTGGCTGGACCGCGGCGTGGACGGGTTTCGCATCGACACGGTCAACAAGTACTCCAAGCGACGGGATTTCGTCGATGCTCCCATCACCGATCCGACTTGCTCAGACCAGCCAGCCCCCGAGATGTGGTGCAACGGGCCTCGCATCCACGAATTCATCCACGAAATGTACCGCAAGGTCCTCGGTCCATACAATGCCGTCTCGGTGGGAGAGCTCTCCAACACGCCTCACCCCTCGCAGGTCATCCCATACGTGTCAGCGGCCGCCAAAGAGCTGGACATGGTGTTTGAGTTTTCCATGATCCGTCTCGGCAACGGAAACGGCTTCGGCGCCAAGTACATCTACCAGCCGTTTACCCTCCCGACGCTCAAGGTCATGGTCCACAAGTGGCAGAGCTTCATCGAGGGCACCGACGCGTGGGCAACGGCCTTTTGCGAGAACCACGACAACGGGCGCGCCGTGAACCGCTTCGGCGATGCGTCCACGCCGGAGTGGTGGCTCAGGTCGAGCAAGACTATTGCGCTGTGGCAGGCCACGCTCACGGGCACGCTGTTTCTGTACCAGGGCCAGGAGATTGGCATGACCAACATGCCCGCATCCTGGGGAATCGACGAGTACAAGGACATTGAGAGCAGCAACTTTTACGCCGAGGCCGTCGAGTCCGGCGACGAGGAGCGCGTCAAGGCCACGATGCACGGCCTGCGGATCATGGGCCGCGACCACGCCCGGATTCCGTTTCAGTGGGATGGCTCTGCGAATGCCGGTTTCACGGGAGCTGGTGCCAAGCCGTGGATGCGGGTGCACGACGATTACCAGGAGATTAACGCCGCGAGGCAGGTCAAGGATCCAGAGAGTGTTTTGAACTTTTACAAGCGCGTGTTGAAGATGCGCAAGGAGTATCGGGACATGTTTGTGTTTGGCAGTTTCAGGTTGCTAGACCCCGACGACGAGTCTGTCTTTGCCTATGTCAAGGAGAGTCCGCTACAGAACGGGGCAAGCAGAAAGGCCCTCGTCATTCTCAACATGTCACAACAGGAGAGGCTTTGTTTGGATGTCTGCCAAGCACTGGGTTGTTTGCCCGCAGAGGTAAACCTGCTCATCGGCACAACTGGGGAGGGCGGGCTCAAGGGACGGCTGACACTGGCAGGATGGGAAAGTAGGGTCTACGTCAATTTCAGCATTGAGTAGGGATTTATTCGTTTCCTTTGACGAATGGTTCGACACCAGATAGGAGAGCCTACCTATGGACTTTACGGCCGATCAACAAAAGGTCGTAGCTATTGCATTGACTTATGAGTACTTTGAGATATGAAGTTGGCGACCTGCCTGATTGGGATCACAAAAGTACTGCGCGGGGTCGGCGTGAGTCACCCAGATGAGCGAAGGATGAACAGCATGACCTTCTAGATTGCACTTTGAAATAGAGATGGACCATTTAAGACCCCATTTAAAACCATTCAAAAACGCCAGCAGCTACTTGCTTGAAGCAACCTTTAGCTTGCTCAACTACTACGGTCCTCTTCCAATGGCCTCTGCAACACCTAGAGCCCGGCTCCGAGAAGTCGTCCCGGATGTCCATCTCGGCACCTGGGAGCCTGGTCCCAAGAACGGCATCACGGACGTGCCAGGCGTCCTCGCCAACACCATCACTATTCGCGAGGGCAACGGTTCCATCAATACCGGCGTCACGACCATCCTCCCGCGAAAGGACTGGTTCCACAAGGCTTGCCACGCAGGCATCTTCCGCTTCAACGGCTCTGGCGAAATGACCGGCAGCCACTGGATCGAAGAGACCGGCCTGTTGCACTCGCCCATCATCATCACCAACAGCTTCTCCGTGGGCCCGTGCTACACCGGCATCTACAAGTGGGCCATTGAGAACTACGGACAGGGAGAACAGGGAGTTGACTGGTTCCTTTTGCCTGTGGTTGCGGAGACTTTTGACGGGCATATGAATGATCTACGCAAGTTTGCCGTTACGCCGGAGCACGTTGTCGAGGGCATCACCAACGCCTCCGCGGACCCGGTGCCAGAGGGCAACGTGGGAGGCGGAACAGGCATGCTCTGCCAAGGCTTCAAGGGCGGCACGGGAACGAGTAGCCGGGTGGTACCCGCAGCCGACGATGACGATGCCGATTCGTATACCGTGGGAGTCCTTGTCCAAGCCAACTACGGGCGGATGAAGCATCTACGCATCTCCGGCGTCCCAGTCGGACGGATCCTCGCGGAGCAGGCGGAAAAGGACGCTACGCTGGCTGCCCAGAAGCGCGAGTACGACGCAGCCAAGGACCGCAAAGACGGGTCCATCATCATCATTGTCGCCACCGATGCGCCCCTGCACCCGCTGCAGCTCCAGAGGCTGGCTAAGCGTGCGACAGTCGGCCTCGCCCGCGTGGGAGGCTACGGCCACAACCCGTCGGGCGATGTGTTTCTCGCCTTCTCCACCAGCAACGAGATCCCCGTGCAGACAGTCACGGGGCAGCACCGCGCAGTAGACCCGTTCAAGCCGCGGACGATCAACATTGACTACATTGACGACCAGACCATCAACGGGCTGTTCGAAGCGGTAGCGGATGCCACTGAGGAGGCCATCTACAACACGCTGTGTATGGCGGAGACGATGACGGGGAACATGGGTCGCACGGTTGAGGCGTTGCCTTTGGACAAGGTCAAGGAGATTATGGCAAAGCACAAAGAGGCAGAGGCTTTTTTTTAAATAGACATCTTGGCTGGATACGAAGCAATTGGTTGATGAGAATATTATAAAATCGTTGTCAAAGCTGTCTTTTCTTTTTATCAAGGTACACTGCTTGGATTGTACTTTATGGACTTGACCCGCGATTCAAGATAACGCTTCTATCTGATGTCTTTGACAGTAAGCGGGCAGTCTTGTTGCCGACATTAAAAATCTTAGCGGCAAATCTTTTCGGATCAGTCGATAATAAGAGTGCTAAGATAATATGGTCGAGGAGAACCAAGGAAGCCCTAGAACGAGGGGCGTGGCGTTTTGATAGAGCGGGAACGGACAGATAAATGCGCCGATATACGCTAGTAAGCCTCCGTCAAAGTGGCACTCGTCGTCTTTAAGTGTCGTCTTGATCCTATTAATAATAGAAGCATTGCAGTTGGGTACGAAGGATCCTGGACTTAGTTAACAGGACTTATCACGTTACTTGTAGATCATCTCCCAGTTGCTCACTGTCAGCACTTAAAGCTCCTCGCTCCCATCGAGGCCTATCACACTTTTGTTGCTCCCTCGAGGCTTCTTTGATAATGATGGACGACAAACTTGCCAAGGCTGTTAGCCTGACACTTCTCTCAACTGGAACAACTCGGATTCGACCATCAATGAAGAGCCAGCCCATCACCAACCGCAACACCACCATGCGTCGTTTCCGCTCCTTCACAGATCGCCAATGGTCTGAACCGCTGTCTATCGGGGTTTCTGTCATCTCCTACCCCGGTGGCCCTATCCTGTTCGACACGAGCGAGTCGCCACTATGCAAATCTGCCGGATACCACTCTATTTGGAGCCTCAGCCATCTAGTCAGCTCTGTCGCCATCTCTGTCGAGGACGGCATCGTCAGCCAACTGCGGGCGAACAACATCGAACCACAAGATCTGCAGGTCATTGTTATCAGCCACCTACACGGCGACCATGCCGGCGGACTAAATACCCTGGCCGAGGAGGCTCCAGACGTGCCTGTCTACGTGGGCAACGAGCACTGGAACGGATTCGGGAAACACCCCTGGTGGGCAACCGTTCAGGACTGCACGCCGCAGCACTGGCCAAGAGGCTTTGCACCGAGGATGCTTGGCTTTTCTGACGAGGCTGTTGGCCCGTGGAAGCAGTCGTACAAGATAACAGCGGACGAAAAGGTCGTTGCCGTCGAGACTCCAGGCCATGTCCCAGGCCACCTTTCCTTGGTTGTGTACGGCGACAACGACGATGGGACCAGCACGACCTACTTTTCGACGGGAGATGCCACCTACGGGCTGGATGTGCTGGATAACGAGGAGCCAGATGGTGTCAACGACGACCCTGTCGTTGCCTTTCAGAGTCTAGTCCCGAATTAAGGATATACAGTTATACGTAGATCAGTTTCAAATGCGTCTAAGTAGACATGCCGCTCAGCAAGCATAGCGACGCTTGGACGACTGATCTTGACTTGGATGTTGTTAGTAAAAGTGACCACCAGCGCGGAGCCCACTCGGCAGCATGACCCAGAACAATCTAAACTGTTAGCATGTCCAGCGTCGAGTAGCAAAAACCTCACATTGTAGCGGATGAACAACGCTGTATTAATAGTGAAGGTTAGCAGCGTACTAGGATAATAGACTTATTTAGCGGAGATAAATAAGTAATTAATTTAAGTATTATTTTAATTGCTTATTAAAGCTAAAAGCTTACTAAGTGCTCACTTGCTAAACTCTTACTATTATAAAAGCTAGAGTAATATACTTAGGATGTAATAGATTAATATAATTATCTAGCTAAAGATCAGCTAACTTAAGTAAGCTATACTATTAAAATCTATTACACGACAGGTATGAGAGATCTAAAGGCTCGCCGAGCTTTCAGCGCACACTCAGCGCATTATACTAACACTGATTAGGTGAGTAGGTTCCAAAAGGCCGAAAGCTCAGCGAGCCTTCGCCATACACAGGCGCTTCTAACTTGGCGCCCCTGCTAGCAGCTGCCCATAAATTAATTACCATAGTTCCGTCTAAGTCTTCTATCTTGTAAAATACAGGAATAGCCCTATAGCAAGGCATTGCGTTTTAGGAAACTAATACTTGTTACCCTGCTTATGGTGGCTGACAAAGTGCACTCATTCTAATCTGCATAGTAGAGTTTTTAAGTGCGTCCAGTCTGATGCAGCTACAGTGGATGACTAGGTACTAAAGTCTACAGCTTTAAGAACCAGCTGTCACTACCCGGGTCTAGAGGAGCTGTGCCAGGTCGGGGGAGTGGCCTAACCTCGCTGTTTCTCGATCATGTGCGTATCCTCTTGACTACTCTTTACTAGACTGCGTATCCTTACAAGCAAGTCTTGTAGTCAACACAGGTCCTGATTGAGTGCCAATAGATTTTAAAAAGTATGTTTATTAACTCTAGCTGACACCTTGACTCTATCCAGATTCAAGATTCGCAATTGATGTCAAATTGAAGAGTCAACGATCCTCCAGCGCTGCAGACTACCTACTACTCTCCGACAGCTCATTTTCAAACCTCTTCCTTTTCAAGAAATGAAGCATGTGCTTTGATAGCTTCTTCACTCACGGAATCTCTCCTTCTTGGTGCCATCACAGCACTCGCCAAGTCCGGGTACAGAACCGTAGCATCCTCCCCAGACTCATCCCCGTCAACAATACTCCACTGTGCCCGCTCGAACCGTTGCCGAACGTAGGAGGTCATCCCCACGAAGCGAATCTGAACCTCCGGGCCTCCGTATCCTTTGATGCTGGCAACGAGACTCTTCAAGTGCGTCACAGCGGTGCCGTCGATGTGGTTGACGCGGCCGAAATCAAAGACCACGAGCCCGATGGGTGGCAGTATTGACGCATCGTGGATGCCTGCTGTTCTACGCAAACGCGCAACTCGCTTCTCGCCAACAACAGACCAGTTGCGTTCCGTCTCCAGACCATGGCTGCCGTTGTAGACTGGCGAGTGGAAAGTCTGGATGTCATGCAGTGCTTTGGAGGTGTTGTCGAAGGCGTTAGGGAAGAAGAGCGACTCGTTGAAACGGAAAATGCGCGTGTCTGCGGGGATGTTTGGGGGGTGTGAGCGAGACTCGTCCAGAGCTATCGCAAGCTCTGACGTGACGCCGCCAGTGGAAGTCATCCGGACGAAGACTTGACGGAGCAGCACGTACAGAATATTGAAGCCGACCGCGACGCCAATGCCGACCTCACTGGAGACGAAAAGCGTCACCCAGAGTGCAAGCATGGATGAAATGAAGTCGGCCAGGGACGTCTTCCAGTACCTGTAGAAGGTCGAGGGCGGAGAGATGAGGCCCCAGACTGCTGTGATGATGATGGCAGCGAGGGTCGCCTTGGGGATCCAGTACAGTGTTCCGACGAGTTCGTACACGCAGATGAGGACGACTGCCATGGTGACGACGCCAGATATCGGAGACTTGACGTTGCAGGCCGAGTTGACAGCTGTTCGAGACATGGCACCGCCGACGCCCATGGAGTGGAAGAAGCTGTTGAAGAAGTTGGTAACGCCCAAGTAACAAAGCTCCTGGCTTTGATCCGTAGTGTAGTCGTTTTTGACGGCAAACGCGCGACAGATTGCAGTGTGCTCGACCGCCGCACCGATAAACACCGCTATACTGCGGCCAGCGACTTCCGGGATGAGGTCGGTCCGGGGCATGCTCGGGGCTTGCTGGCCGTGGGCTTTGACCTCGACAACCTCGAAGAGGTACTCGTCTCTGTCCTTGTTGACGGCGTAGCTGATGCCGGTGAAGAGCACAAGCGTCAGGAACGCGCGGGTGATGGACAAGAGCCAGATGACCTTGTTGTCTTTCCATCTCTTGCCCGACTTGTCGAGAATCGTCAGGAGGAGAATCCCGGTGAAGCCAATGAGACATGCCCAGCCGTTGGCGTTGGGGAGCTGGTTGAAGATGTCGTGGATCTGCGTAGCTGTGCCGTCGCCGACGTTGCTCTCTCCCAGGAGGCTGTCCATCTGGTTCAGGATGATGGTGATGGCAATGGCCGTGATGAATCCACTCAGCACGGGCAGGGAGATGAACTCGAGCAAGAAGCCGAGATTAAGAAAACCCAGCGCCATGCCGTATACGCCCATCATAAAGGCAGTTGCCGACGCGATTTCCGACGGGGTCCATCGATCTTGAAGTGCATGGACATTTTCCGAAGTAAGAAGCCCGATGAGCGAAGTCGGTCCGGTCGAGACATCTGGCAACTGTTAGTTGCATCAACACTTGGCAAACAATACGGCAAACGTACCCTTTGTAGTTCCCATAAAGGCGTAAATAGCAGCGGGCAGCCAACTGGACATGAGTCCGTACTCGACGGGGATTTCCGCAATCTTGGCATACGAAAGACCCTGCGGGATGAGCATCAGGCCTATCGTCAACCCGGCAATGACGTCGTTGATGATCCATCGAGGGTTGTACTTGGGGAGCCACCCGATAATGGGAAACTTGTCGGCGACATATTGCTTGGAAGTGGAAGGGAAGCTTCGAGCACCAGAGACTCCCAGCCGGACGGCCTTGTTCCAGGTGACGTCGGTCCTGAGGTCTGACTGAACCTTTTCGACAATCTTCATGATGTTGGTGATGCGAGAAATGAATGTCTGCCAAGCGGCTTTATATGAAGATTGTACCCGATGGTAAGTCCGGCAGCATGTAATACGGACCCTCCACGGTTCCCTGCATGCACCGTAATCCGACCGAAACTCGGGCTTCGGGATCCTCAAAGAGGGGGCACTCGGAGGGTCAGTGATGCGAGGCAGTTGAGGGTGGCCTGGACCTGAGAGCTGCGTGGTGGTAGTAGTGGTGTGGGACGAGTGGTAGTCACAACGTCGCCAGGATAGCTTAACCAGAGAGCAGCATTACCAAGGTTGCATTCATGAGGATGATAGCGTTGTTCTCTCTTTGGAAGAGGTTATCAACCTCAAGATCTTCACGAAGGTTGCATTGATGTAAGCGTTGCATTATCACCTGCGGGGTTCGAGATGATGAACGTGTGGAGTTCCGGCCACTCCAACGTACCTCTGCAGATTTGGCTACGCACTGATGGTGTGCGGATGGGACGGAGCAATCAAGTACCCGAGTTGATTAGGAAGTTGGGAAGTGAGGATTCTTCTGTGATGTGAGGTGTGGCCGATAGTGATTGATTATGTAGTGAGGTGGGGATATCGCATTCCAGTTGCAGCATAAAGTAATGCGCACTATGTGAGGTAAAGTGCTAGGCTGGCATAAAATAGAATGTGACAAACGCAGCATAGTCTTGGGAGTGAATACGGAAGCACTACGATGGACCGGGCTTGGACGACCCAATAGTGATGGAAGTATCATCTGCATTGTGCTGCTCTAAGCGCTCACATACTGATCTACATAGTAAGATAGACGGCCTGGACTGGCTATTCATGCCTGGTCCAGTCTCGCTCGATAGGCCATAGAGCCCAGGAACAGACAATCAACAGCTTCATCGCGGCCGCCACCCACAAAGCCCCAGCTGCCCCCAGGACACTCTTCGCAATGCATCCACCGATCAAAGCCCCCACGAGAAGCAGCGTCGGCGCCGCGATCCTCTGGTTCCGATCCACATTGACAAGGAGGTTCTCGAACAGGGCCGCGTCCGAAAACAGGTCGCAGTAGATGCTCGTCAGGACGACGCTCGTGAGCGCGTTGTACTTGAGCGCGCGGCTCGCAACCGCCTGGCCGCAGCTCTGCAGCGCCACGAGGCCAATGGGTACGACGACGTACCACGGGGTGTCGTCCGGCCCGGCGCCTTTCGGTCCCCACGTGACGATGCTCGCCGCCGCCACGATGAAGACCATCTGGATGGTAAAGGACAGGCACAGAACCCATTTGCGCTTCGGGGACGGCGAGAAGGCTCGGTGCAGGCGGCTGAAGAAGAAGGATCCAATGCAGAATGCCAGGATCGAGACGCCCGACTTCTTCCACCGGTTGGTGCCCGCCGTGGGACCCAGGCCGAGATACACCGTGTTTCCTGTCCCGTCAGCTTTTGCATCTCAACGGCCAATAGACATACCGGTCTGCATGGAAACAAAAGCCCCCCAGGTGGATATCGAAGCGCTGTCCAGTATGCCCGTGATGACATAGCACGCCAGCAGGACCACATCCGCCCAGTCCCGGCGGATATCCACCGCCATCTTCCGCCGCCACCAGGACTCGGCTTCCGGCTTGCGGCCAAGCAGCGGCGTCTCATCCGTGGCGTCCGCCGCCGAGTTGAGTGTGCCGTACGGGTTGGAAGTGGGCAAGGGAGTCATTGTCGTTGATAGAGTCGTGTTTACGAATAGATGCCGAGAAATCATCCCTTCCCTTATAGTCCGTCCGGAGCTATTCCGGAAGTATACCTTGCATCACCCTCACTTCGCCACCGACAGGTTCATGCAGGTAAATCCTGCCGGAAGACACCCGCCGCTATTCGGTCAGCACCCCGCACGGATATGCTTACAACCCTCGGCGAGGTTGCTGGATGGGGAATGCTCGGCCTTGGTTCGGTCTCCGGTCTCCGAGATGAATCGGTGACGCTTTGGGTAATTGTCTGGGAACTTTCGTGGGGCTTTATAGATCCTGCATCACCTCCTCAAGCTCACAGATACACATCACTTCTCCATCCAATCATCATGTACATCCAAACTCTGCTTGGTGTGGCTCTTGTCTCAGGCCTCTGCGGTGCCATTCCCATCCAGGACAGCCCTCGCCAGCGTCTTCTGGACGGGCTCGGGCTGCCCTCCACCTACAAGAGCGTGACCGGCGGCGGACGGCTTCCCTTTACACCCGGCAACAGGGACCCTTACGACAAGGCCGTCGACTCTGTGGGCGATGATCTCGACCCGCTGCCGTGGCGCAACGGCCTCGGTGCATCTGTGCTGGGTCCCTGGAACAAGGAGCGGTCTCGCCAGAACCCCGACCTCGTGCGGCCGCCCAGCACCGACCATGGAAACATGGCCAGCATGCGCTGGAGCTTTGCCGATTCGCACATCCGCATCGAGGTGAGTTTGTCCACTGCGGCAGTTCAACCACTGACACAAATCAGGAAGGAGGATGGACTCGCCAAACCACCATCAACGAGCTGCCCACCAGTGTAGAGCTGGCCGGCGTCAACATGCGTCTAGGCCAAGGCGTCATCCGCGAGCTTCACTGGCACAAGGAAGCCGAGTGGGCCTACGTGCTCGACGGCGAGGTCCGCGTCACTGCGCTGGACTATGAGGGCGGCAACTTCATCGACGACCTCAAGAAGGGCGATCTCTGGGTAAGAGCCTCGCTCCCGTCATTGCTCCGACTGACCGAATAGTACTTCCCAAGCGGCGTGCCTCACTCTCTCCAGGGCCTGAGCGAGAACGGCACCGAGTTCCTCCTCATCTTCGACAGCGGCTACTTTTCCGAGGAGTCTACGTTTATCCTGACCGACTGGCTGGGTGAGTGATGCATCCACTTGACCCTCATCGCTAACAAAGCAGCGCACACCCCCAAGTCGGTCATATCCAAGAACTTCAACCTGGCCCCGGAGGTATTCGCCCACATCCCCGCGGGAGAAAAGTACATCTTCCAGGGGACGGTGCCGGGCTCCATCGCCGACGAGGAGCCGCGGGGCAAAGACGTCAAAAAGTCCAAGTACAACTTTACCCACCGCATGCTCGAGCAGGAACCCGTCAACAGCACCAACGGCGGCGGCCACGTGCGCATCACCGACTCCAAGAACTTCCCCATCTCCAAGACGATTGCCGCCGCCCACGCCGTCATCGAGCCGGGCGCCCTCCGCGAGATGCACTGGCACCCGACGGCCGACGAGTGGTCCTTCTTCATCCGGGGCCGCGCGCGCGTCACCATCTTCGCCGCCGAGGGGAACGCCCGCACCTTTGACTACCTGCCCGGCGACGTCGGCATCGTGCCGCGCAACATGGGCCACTTTGTCGAGAACATTGGCGACGAGCCCGTCGAGATGCTCGAGGTGTTCCGCGCCGACGAGTTCCGCGACATTTCGCTCTTCAAGTGGCTCGGCGAGACCCCCAAGAAGCAGGTCGTCGACACGCTGTTTGCCGACGATCCCGAGAACGCGAAGCTGTTCCTCGACAAGATCAAGGACGCCGACAACAACGTCGTCACCAAGCCCGACTTTGCGCCGTCCGCCGACGTTGGAGAACTGTAGAGTACATAGTAGCTAGCAATTGGACAAGTTGGATGAATACCCATGTGCCTGTGCGAATATTCCGCCAAGACCCAAGGCACACTCTGCCGTCCTCGCTCTTGGCCATCT
This sequence comes from Corinectria fuckeliana, assembly GCA_019137255.1. NCBI lineage: Eukaryota > Fungi > Ascomycota > Sordariomycetes > Hypocreales > Nectriaceae > Corinectria > Corinectria fuckeliana. The sequence continues at coordinate 3,359 of WPDH01000275.1, read as the reverse complement.
CGATCCTGGCTCCACCGCCCCGCGTTCCTGCAACCCTGCGGATAAGTGATACTGCATGCAGGGCTGTGATCCTTGTATCTTACCACACCTCGATTACAGATGAGGTGCGGCATCCTTCCTCCAGCAGCGGCGTTCGGTAAGTGAGCTGTTTTCCGAAGCCGCGGATGCCGAAGGAGGTCAGTCGGATAAGGCGGCATCAGTTGTGCTGTCGCGTCTGATACAATGCATCACCGCAGGAATAAAGCGCAGTCCGTGCCGTAGTTAACGGAACTCCACAGCATCGGATCTAGACGCGGCTGACGACTAAAGTCCGGGGTATGAGCTAAGGAATAGCGCAAAGGTGAGTTGGCTAATGCATGTTAATCAATAGGTAATGAGTATTTATACAGTGTATATCACGCTACTCCGTACATTCTGATTTGATCTTACAGCCTACGCAACTGGGCAACTGACTTGGACCTACATGGATGCTATTAGTTGCTTGATAAAGGCAGCTGCACATCCGACGTGTTTATATTACTTGTAATACTAGTGCCTCAAGTACTGCCTACATGACCGTGAGTTGCCTACTAGCTAGACTGGGAGGTTGTTGCTATCTCGCTGCTGACAAATGTGTTGTAACATTATTCTCCGTATACTGTTAGATTAAAGCAAGACAAACAAACAACTCTGTAATGTGATCTGGCGTCGGGCTTCTCAGGCGTGCGTCATTCTTGCATTCTCTAAGGTTGCCCAGACCCGTCTCTACATGTTCGAAGACTACTCCTGCATTCCAGACTCAGCTCGCTGTTACAGTGCTTGTTAAGCGCCACGGGTTGCATTCGCTATAGTAAGCAATTATAGTAATATTAAAGATATATATATAAAGTATATATAAAGTATATGTCCTGCTAATAATGACTTACACCTTATCCTTAAGGGTAGTTATAAACTTCTCAAGTAGGCTGTTAGCTAGACTAGTGCTAAAGTAAAGGTTAGCATATACTAAGCACATGTAAAGCAAATGTTATTAAGAGGGTCTAAAATAAGTTGCAAAGTGTGTGTTTTTCTAACAGAAGCTAACTAGTAGGGTATCCCTTTTATACCCTGGGATACACCCACTGGAGGTCCTTTCCGACCCTGAGCAGGGTGTCTGCCACACCCCCCTCCTAAAGTCCCCCATTTCTAAGAGCCGTCTCTAGCCCTAATAAGCAGCTAATACCCCCCTTTGACTCCATATAAGCAACTAATTCCCTTTATACCCTTATTACGCCTAGATAACCCTGCCATTCTAAGGTAATACCTCTCTTCTCATACCTCTCTCCTCCGGAAACAGGGAGATCAAGTTCTCACAGGCCAACTGTAGTTCCAACTGCTCCACGATAAACAGCATACCCATGACCATCCTCATCTGCAGTTGTAGTATAGGCTATATATAGTGGTGAGGGTCTTGGCGTTCAGATCCTGGCGTACGGTCCACAAGACGTGAAGGACAGACACCGATGTAGAGCCGCCCACCATTTTTGCTGCTCGACAGGTGCACCGAGTACCATCTTCACGACGGCGGAAAACACATGGCCCAGGGCCCGGGTAGGCTCGGAATGATAGTCAAGCATCTCGATTGAACGGCTGGTTCCAGAACGTCTTGATGACCTCGCAAATGCAAATCTCCCGTAGTGACCCTTTCAGCCACGGGGGTAGGCCAATCTCGGTGGATAACCGCCAACTGGCAGTCCCATAGTGACGAGGCCCGGTGGAAGGAATGCTAACCCCTCCAGGCCTGCCAACTGCTTGACTGTCCTAGCCCCTATCAGTCGAAGCAGCACAATCAGGGCCTACTGTGGCTTAGTTGTGTAAATTCCATCTCGCCAGTCTCGCAGGACATGTCTAAAAATCATACTGCAGTTAGTCGGCATATACATCACATCTACCCGGCGGATAAGACTCACATGTGTCTAGCATTTTTCTCGGAATTGGAAATGTTCTGTTAGCTTATCAGGGGGGGGTAGGCGGGCCGGGGGGCGGGGTCATTGTCGGGGACGGCCCAATTTCAATGGGAGCCGTCTTCTTCTTGGCCACACCCTTCTTCGTAGTGCCCTTGCGAGGAGCCATATCTCATCATACGATATCGTAGAGCGTAAAATTATATCGTTCGGGCGGGGCAGGTAGTGCGGGGTAATTTTTGCTCGCTGCTGGAAGAAAAGTTAGCTTGCTTTGGCACATATTTGCGAAGGAAATTGTAAGTCCGCGAAAGTGGGCTAAAGTGGGCGATGTGGGTATTAAAATGTAGCCCTCAGCCGTGCGAAACCGCACATAAAAGAACAGTGATAAAAGTGGCTTTGCGGTAGTGTAAATCCAGTTAAAAGGGGGGGGGGGGGGGGGGGTTTTTATNNAATACTATTTACTTATTAGATATCTATTATAAGATTCTTAAGTAAGCCTCTTATATAGCTAGTTAAGACTTTCTTAGTAACTATTATAAACTACCTTAAAACCTATTTATTTATTTATTTATTTATTTATACTTTATAGACCTAGAAGGTAGATAGTGCTTCTATTTTATATAAATACAGGAAAAACTATAAGATTAGATAAAAACCTGTATTTTTTATATAGCAGACCTAAGTTAAGCCTCTTATACTATTACTATATATAAGTAAATAGTTCTTTTACTAGGACTAGAGTTATCTTATTTTCTAAAGGGCTAGAAAAAAATTAAAGAGAGGGAAAGAGAAAAAGAGAAAAGGAAAAAGAGAATAAAAGAGAAAAAAGAGATAAAAAAGAGAGAAATAGTTAACTAAATATTAAGCACTTAATCTACTATAAGAGTAGAGCAGTTAAGTATTAAAATTATACTAGCTAGGTATATTTAGATTACTTTATAGTTATAGCTAAAAGCTTAGGATTTTAAGTGGGTAGAACTAGCTGTTAGTAGGTTAGCTAGCTATTAGTAAGTTAGCTAGTAGTATAATTATTAGTAGCTAAAAGCTAGTATAGACTTAACACTTAATAGCTGTTAGCAGCTATTAGTAGCTATATAGATTTTTATTATTTATTATTTAGTCTCTTCTTTTAGACTATAATATCTTTCTTTCTTTCTTCTCTTTTTAATACTTTTATAAGTAGCTTCTCTTTTAGGCTTTTTATTAGGCTTATATTAGCTTTAAGTCTTAAATATATTACTAATATATATTCTTTCTAAGATTTATTAATATATTTATTTTCTAGCTATTACTATTATAGCTTTATTATAGTCTTATTATTATAATAGCTAACTTTATATAACTAAGAATAAGAACTATAATAATAATAATAATAATAATAAGTATAATATAATCTCTTAGTAAGAGAGATATAATTATATATACTAATCTGTTTAT
>WPDH01000274.1:0-17332 GCA_019137255.1 Corinectria fuckeliana | reverse complement strand
CTTTTAAGATAATTATAGTAATTATAATATAAAAGTATATTAAGAAGTAACTAATAGTAAAGCTTATATTTACTATTTTAGTAATTATAAGCATAAGTAGGTTATTATATACTTTAAGAAATCCTATAAGGATTTTATCTTCTTTTAAGGCCTTTTATAACTTAATTTAGTATAAAGCTTTTTAGACCTTTTTAGGGTCTATTATTAGGTGTATATAGCTTAACTTAGGTTTAAATATCTTAGAGGGTAAGAGAGAGAGAAGGTTAAAGTTATCTACCTAAGGTTTAAAAAAGAATTTTCTTATTAAAATCTTAGCTTTATTTATATAAAGTATTACTAGCTTAGGTTAGTCTTAGTAGATAAGAGGTGAAAACTATAAAAAAGTTATAATAGTTTTACTATATAGTTTAGCTTATCTTTTTATATTTTAGAATTATATTATATTATATTATAAGAGCTTAATTAGAAGTTTCCTCTAGAGAGTATATTATATATTTTATATATACTAATCTTATATTATATATATCTTAAAGTATATATACTAGTCTGCTAAATAGCTAGTTTATTAGGCTATATAGTATACTTACTTAAGTTTAGAGATTACTTTAGCTATTTTACTATTTTACTAAGAGTTATAGTAATATTTAGGTTTCTTTTACTTTAAGGTTATATATTTTATAATTATAGTAAGTTACTTAAGAAGCTATTTAACTTTTATATTTAAGGCCTTTAAGGTAGTTATTATACTACTAGATATATAATAGAGATAGACTACTATTTTATTAGTTATATTTTACTAGTAGGTTTTCTTTTAGTTAAATCTAGAGTCTAGCTTAAGAGCTGTCTTTTTATAAGTATTTATAATATAAATATACTAAGAGATATAGTTAGACTCTTCTAGGTTATAATTAGCTCTTATATAAAAGGTATTAATAGTTTTAGTAGCTTAGGTAAGGTCTAAAGTGTTATTATAATAGCCTTAGGCTAACTTAGTAACTATTTTATAAGAGGTAAAAAGACTAATATAAAGTTATAACACCTTCTCTATAAGGCTATTACTATCTTAGTCTAAGTAGTTATAATAGTCTTAAAGTAAGTAGTAAAAGTTAAAATTACTTATAAGAAGTATATAATTATTTAGAGTAATACTAGTAAGAGCTTATAATATAAGTAAGTTACTTTTACTATTTAAGAGATTATATAAGATAATAATTTAGTATTAGGTTTTTATAAAGGTAATACTAACTTAGTCTTCTTCTGCTTATAATATTTATAACTTAAGCTTATACTATTTGTTTATATAGACTATTATATACTTACTATAATAAACTATATAATAGTTATAATATCTTAAGCAGGCTAAGACTTTTATCTTAAGGTTCTTATTTAGCTTAAAAAGTATAATTATATTATATTTACTATAAGCTTATAATATAATATAAGTAAGAGTAGCTTAATAATTAGTGTTTTAATATAGTACTAGTATTAATTAGTAGTCTAAAAGGGGGATAATAATAGTAATAAGGCTAAGATAATTATTAAAAGAGAGGATAGTATATAAGCAGCTTAGGCTTATATTAGGGCTAGGCTAGTAGATATTATATATAATCTGTTTATTAAGCTAAAAGGCTTTTTAAGTTTTCTTAATAAGAACTATATAAGCTAGGCTAATAGTAAGAGTAGTAAGAGTAAGAGCTCTTAAGTTAGAGGTTTAATTACTATATATTCTTAGAAGTAGAGAGGTCTATCTAAGTATTCTTTCTTAGTATAAGCCTAGTATAAGACTATAATAAAGTAGTTATAGCTCTAGGCTGAGTGTTTACCCTTATAGAGAATATAGTTTAAAAGGATTTTTTTATATTTAGTTAGGTATTTTTTTTTATTAGTGTGTATAGTGCCTTTATAATATCTACAGGTTAAGACTAACTTATAGTTTTAAGCTAAGTATTTAAACTTAAAGTAGTTATAGTATTAGGTAGGTTAAAGCCTCTTATTAAAGGGCTTATAATTATATAGTTATATATTAAGAAGTAGGCTGTTATTATATAAGTGGTTAGCCTTTTTAATTAAGTTAATATATAAAATAAGGTTTATCTTCACTTTAGGGCTAAGTTAACTAGTTTTTTACTTTTTAACTTAAAGGATCTTTAGTTAATTAGATCTATTAATTTCTTTAATAAGCTTATTAGTATTATTTAGGATAGATATAAGTTAGATTCTTTTTGCTATTACTATAAATATTAGAGGGGAGAGAGCTATACTATTACTAAAGGCTTTAATAACTTAATCTTTAGTATAAATAGCTTATATTTTATCTGCTATATAAAATATAAGAATAGTATTACTACTTAGTAGCTTTCTTACTATAATAATACTAAAGTTATTATAAGCTTAGTTTACTATCTTAATAGTATTTTTTAGGGTTTAGCTGTTAATATTAGAGAGTATATTTCTTATTTAGATTATAACTTTATATTTAATATAGCTTTAGGTTATTTACTTTATGTTTTCTTAGTTTAAAAGCGCTAGGTTTTATACTATAATTAATATATAAGAGGGTTAGCCTTTCTTATAATCTAAGAGTATAGTAAGAGCTATATTAATAATAGAGGTAAGAGCTGTAATAATATTTATAGTGATTTAGTTCTTAAGAGCTGTTTTATAGTTATATATAGTATTCTTCTTATATAAGATATAAGCTTATATCTTATATATAAATATATAGGTTTAGATAATATGCTAAACTTATTTAAGAGATGTAATAAGAATAATTTTAGTAATAGTATTATATATTTTATTTTCTAGGTTATCTACTAGTATTCTACTTAGTTTTATAGTAGGTTTATTATTTTTACTTAGTATATACTAGCTAATTTTTATAAGAGGGTTATATTAACTTTAGTTAAGTTTATATATCTCTAAATTAATAGCTATTAGAAGTATATTAGCACTTTTACTATAGTCTTAATATGCTATTATCCCTAGGGTAATATATATATAAGAATTTAGATTCTAGTGTTAAAATATATTTTAAAGGCAGATTAGGGCTATAATAAGCAGAAACTAGGTAAGTAAGAAAAATATATAATAATATATATAATATATATAGTAACCTACTTATTTTTATAATTACTAAAATAGTAAATATAAGTTTTACTATTAGCTACTTTTTAATATATTTTTATACTATAATTACTATAATTATCCTAAAAGCTAATAAGACTAAAAAATANNTATAATTAGTAAGATTATTAAAATAGTTATTAGTAAGTATATTATAACTATAGTAAAAGAAAAAAAGTTACTATCTTTAAGATAAATAAGTAATAAGCTTAGAAAGTTAATAAAGCTAGCTTTAGCTATAGTTATTAAAATAGTATATATAATATAAGCCTAATATAATTTTATCTCTTTTTTTTAGCTTAACTTTATAAGAGCTTTTAATAGTATTAACTATAAATAACTTATTATTATCTTATAACTAAAAGGATTCTTTAAATAGCTCTTAGTATAACTTACTAACTATTTTATATTATAAATAGTATAGCTCTAATTTAGTAGCTAAACCTTTAACCTAATTAAAATTAAAGTAAAAGTCTTTTAAGAATCTCTTTTATTACTTATTTTATTTATTCTTTTTATTTTTAGCCTTTATAAAGCTCTTAATAATACTTTTAGGATATTAGTTATTAGATTTATAAATAATATAAACTTACTAATATTTAGCTATAATATAAAAAAGACTTAAACTTAGCTTAAAACTATATAAGAAATATATAATAATTAGGGTTAAATAAATAGTATAACCTAAAAACTAAATAAAATATAACTTTTTTATTTTACTTATAAATATATAGTAAACTAAATATAAATTTAACTTAAAGACTTAATAGTATAGCTTACTTAAACTTATAAGTTTCTTAGACTTTTTTTTTATTATAAACTATTATAAGGCTTATATATAAACCACTTTAAAAGAAAACTTAAGTACTAATACTAGGTTTTTACTATAATTACTATAAGTATATAAGAGGTTAGCCTTAAAAAAGTAAGATTAATTTATATATAAGTTATTTATTTTACTATAGTTTATAATATAAGAGCTTATTATATCTTAATAGCTTTTAGTAGTAAGCCTTAAGATATTATATAAGTACTTATATTAAAATAAACTTAAAACTTATATATAATAGTAAAAGCTTATAAAGCTATACTTACTTATCTACTAAAAGTAAAACTAGTTATCTTCTCTCTTAATATTTATCTTAATAAACTAGCTATCTAATTTTATAATTATACTAAAAGATAAGATATTACTTAGCTTATTAGAACTATTACTATTATAGCTTTAAGATAGATTTACTATAAGTAGTAGTAAAAACTATAGTAGTAACTATAATAAGAAGTTAAAAATTAGCTTAAAAGCTAGCTCTCTTATAAAAAGTATAAACTAATATTAGTAATAATAAAAGCTTATACTCTTTCTAAATAAACTATATAATAAACCTAACTCTAAGATAAAATAAGAGAGTACTAAAAGACTAATTAACTTAAACTAGCTAAAACTTATCTTTCTGCTAATAATAAAAGAGTATTATACTTATACTAAAACCTTAATAAATATTAAAGCTTAATACTTATATAGCTATAAATAAGAAAAATTAGTCTTAAAAGCTTTCTCTTTTAAAAGTATTTACCTAATATACTTTTATTATAATACTTATATAAGACTAGTAAAAAAATACCTAAATATATTATTATTTTTTACTTTAAGTATACTAAATAATAAAAATACTTAATAAACCTACTATAAAACTAATATAAGTTTAAGCTCTAATTATTAAAATATAAAACTACTTAATTACTTACCTAATAGTTTTTAAGATAATATATTATCTTATACTATAAGCTAAAAGGACTAAATAGCTATAAGCTAAATTAGGTATAAATAAATAAATAAATAAATAAATATACTATAAGCTAGTCTTATAAATTTATAATAACTATAATTAAGTTTATAATCTTATAATAGGAATAATATACTACTATATTAAGTACTTTTTACCTCTCTTATAAAATATATAAAATATACTTAAAAAAAGCTATAAAAAGTATAAAACTAGCCTAATTATAATAGCTATTACTTTTAATTAAATCTTTTAACCTCTTATTAAAATTCTTTAAGCTTATAGTACTAACTTATAAACCTAACTTAAACTTATACTTTTACTACTTACTACCTAATCTTATATATTTATATTACTTTTATTTTTATTTTTACTAGTAATAGTATTATTATTAGCCTTACTAGTCTTATTATTATTATTATTTTTCTTCTTATTAGTTTTCTTAAGAGCTAATAACTTAACTATCTTAAAAATAAAAATACTTCTTAAATAAGTAAGAGCTAAAACTATAATATATTTAAAATACTTAAGTATCTTAGTAATATAATTAATCTTACTAACTAGTATATTAAACTAGTTAGATATTAAGCTTATAGTTACTATTATAAGTATAATATATATATACTTAAAAGCCTAACTTTTTACCTAAAAGGTTATATTTTTAAGCCTTTTAAGCTCTTCTTTTTATATACTATTAGCTTATATATATATTATAAAACTAACTTATACTTATATTATTAGTATCTCTCTCTTACTAAAAAGCCTTTATTAAGACTTAAATAATAGTAATAGTAGTAAATAGTAAAACTTTATATATTTTATATATATAAGTATAAGTTATATAGCTACTTACTATAATATTTACTTAGTCTTAGTAAAAACTTATTATACTATTTTTACTTATTTATATAATATATTTAAAATAAAAGATAGCTTATACTACTCTTATTAGAGTAGTAAACTCCTCTTTTAAAGTAGCAGTACTTTTTATTTTAGCTTATTTTTTTCTTTTAGCTTATATAAGATTAGTTTAAATATATAGTAGATTTATAGTAAAAAAACTTACTCTTATAGCTAGTACTATTATTATTATTATTATTAGAATTTATATATAAATAAATTAGTATATATAATTATATCTCTCTTACTAAGAAATTATACTAAGTTTATTATTTTTATTATTATTATTATTATTATTATTATTATTATTATTATTATTATTATTATTATTATTATTATTATTATTATTATTATTATTATTATTATTATTATTATTATTATTATTATTATTATTATTATTATTATTATTATTATTATTATTATTATTCTTAGTTATATAAAGTTAGCTATTATAATAATAAGACTATAATAAAGCTATAGTGCTAATAGCTAGAAAATAAACATATTAATAAATCCTAAAAAGAATATATATTAGTAATATATTTAAGACCTAAAGCTAATATAAGCCTAATAAAAAGCCTAAAAAAAAAGCTACTTATAAAAGTATTAAAAAGAAAAGAAAAAAAGAAAGATATTATAGTCTAAAAGACTAAATAATAAATANNAATAATAAATAATAAAAATCTATATAGCTACTAATAGCTACTAATAGCTGTTAAGTATTAAGTTTATACTAGCTTTTAGCTACTAATAACTATACTACTAGTTAACTTACTAATAGTTAGCTAACCTACTAACAGCTAGTTCTGCCCACTTAAAATCCTAAGCTCTTAGCTATAACTATAAAGCAACCTAAACTTATTTAGCTAGTATAATCTTAATACTTAACTGTTTTACTCTTATAAAAGATTAGGTGCTTAATATTTAGTTAACTATTTCTCTCTCTTTTATCTTTTTTTTTCTTTTTTATTCTCCTTTTTTCTTTTTTCTTTTTTTTTTCCCTCTTTTTAACTTTTTTTCTAACCCTCTTAGAAATAAGATAACTCTAGTCCTAGTAAAAAGACTATATATATATATATACTAATAATATAAGAGGCTTAACCTAAGTCTACTATATAAAGAATATAGGTTTTTATCTAATTTTATAGTTTTTCTTATATCTATATAAAATAGAAGCACTATTTACCTTTTAGGTCTATAAAGTATAAATAAATAAATAATATTATTTATTTAAATATAACTATATATTAAAGACTAAACTGCTCTCTTTCTAAAATAGAGAAATTAAAAGCTTCTTTTTAGGATTTTATAACTATTATAAATAAGCCTTACTTTTATTACTTACTTATTACTAGATATAATATTTCTTATTTATAATTAGTATTACACACTCTATCTTAATACTAAGAATAAACTTTTAGTTTAATAAAGTTAAATTAAACTATTATATTAGTAAAGATTAACTTAAAAACTTCTTAACTTAAAGTCTTAACATAATAAGTAACTTACTTTACCTCTTTTTTAGTAAGGCTTTTAACTATACTATTAGTAGAACTATAAATATTACCTAAATAAATAGATTATAATACAAGTAAAATATTAAGTCGGGGCTAATTTAGTGTTGTGCGAATTAATAATAATACTGTCTAGCTAATAAAAAACAACTAAGTCAGCCGCTCCTTTACTGCTGCCTCCCAGGTGGTCTTAACAGCCGAGTAAAAACCGTTATTAGTCAACACCTCGAGTCCTAGCAGTGCTAGAATCTTGCCCGTCTTCTGAGAGTCCACGAATGCTTCGTCGGTGCCTGCAGCAGCCGCAAACTTGTGTTCGTGCACACTGACGCCCGGATCACAGGGAATTGTAAACATTGAGTGGAGTGTAGGAAAATGGTAAGAAACATTGCCTGGACCCCCCTGTTAGCGACGTGGACATATGCAAGGTTCCAGTTCTCAGTACAGACCAATGTCTGAAGATCCCTTGGCAACACTCCCATCCCATGGAAGCGCGCCGGGTATCCCGATTTCCTCGGCAATGGCTGCGTATCGATCGCACAAGGCAGACGACGGGACGAAATCATGATAGTTCTGTATCCTGCGCAGCACAATATTAGAATCTAATAGCAAAGCACCAAAACTCGGGACACCGACTCAGTTATCTTGATCTCGCAACCGGTCGCTTGGGCTGCAGCCCCAAAGCAAGCGCGAACTCGCTTTTGCAGTTCATCTGCGAGCTTCTTGGTGCTGCTTCGGCATATATAATAGGCCCGTGCATATTCCCCGATTACATTTGCATATCTGGGGCATTCCTGCAAGCAGCCGTGGACTCTTTCGAATGGTTTGAGCTGTTGGCGTAAAAGACCAATGTTTGTGTGTGCCGCAACAGCAGCATCATATGCGTTGATACCCAGCCAAGGACTAGCAGCGGCATGGGTAGCTTTGCCGAAGAACTCAACACTCAATCTTCTATCGGCCAGGAAGTTGGTCCCTCCTACGGTCGTGACACTTGGGCCACTGGTCATGCTTTTGCTGCAAGGGTGGCTGCCGTTGGGAGGGATGTCAGTGTTGGACATTGGTATTATGGCTCGATGAAAATAGGGGAGAATAAGCCTTACCTCATCAACACGACATCAATACCTTCGTAAGCGCCGTTCTTTAGCAAGACAGCCTTACCACCTAAGTTCTCCTCTGCCGGGGTCCCAAGAAGCTGCAGCTGGCCCTGTATTCCTCGTCTTTTCATCGTGTGATGCATGGCAAAGAAAGTAGCTATGCTACTTGCTGCAATGAGGTTATGCCCGCAAGCGTGTCCCACGTCTGGCAGAGCATCATATTCAGCATTGATGCTGACCTTTCTCCCTCCCTGACCGGCGACTACTTCGAAGGCGGTAGCCACACCGTAGGCGTGACGAGTCACCTCGAAGCCTAGGCTTTCCATTAGGTCACAGATAGTGTCATGCGCGATGTGTTCTTCCATAGCTAGTTCGGGATTGTTGTGAATCTAGACATTCCCTCAGATTGTTAGATAAATTTCCCAATTTCTTCAAGAATGAATAGAAACAAACATGACGAATCGCTGCTCGTAGGCGTTCATTGAGCTGAGCTAGGGCTTCTTCAACATCAGGTCTGACATCCTGAATGAATTGAGTACTGTCCGCCATTGTTGGCAGATGGCAGGTTTTGGCAGCGACGACTTCAGTGGCCATGGTACTCGGGGGGTCACAAAAGTAGAAGAGAAGAGCTGAAATTTGTTACAAGAACACTTATTTAAGCCGGAGGTTGATGGCAAATAATGAAAATTCAATTGATATATTGCGATGGTGAATTGCTCGATATTTAAATACAGAATCAAGACGTAATCCATCCATGCAGACACATCGGGTGGTATCCCAGGATTGGGGGTCGGAGGTTACTACGTAGGCCAATGATTGAGGAAACTTAGATCGGGATAACCAAAGGGACTAGACTAGTCTAGTTGATGAGGAGGCGAATAGCCCAGTAGGCGAATAGCCGAGTAGGCGAAGAGCCGAGCAGGCGAAGAGCCGAGCAGGCGAAGAGCCGAATTAGCCAAGAATTAGTCTAGACGAGGCCCCATCCTGTGGAGCGATCTTATCTGTTGGTGACCTCAACCACACGATAAGCAGTAGGATTTCTTCTTGGCAAGTCTTGACGTCAAAGCTTCACGTTTAAGATCCGTATCAGGTCGGCTGTTCGGCTCCTCAGCAATCACGGCAGCTGCTGATTCGGCAAACGCCAGTTCACGACCTCCAACAGTCCAAAGTGAGGGCTGTCTAGGCGACAGAATGAGCGACAGCTTCCAAGGCAGACACGGGCCTCGAAGCCGCAGTGGTATGCAGAGATGATCGTACCCACCATCTATCCATACCTGGAGTTCTAACGACATCAGGCTGCTGGGCGTGTCGCGAACGAAAGGTCAAATGCGACGAGGATCGGCCGGCATGTCTGAATTGCGAGCGACGTCGCACTGCCTGCGATTATACCCCACGGCCTCGAAGGCCACGGCGCAAGCCTCAGGCAAGATCGGACTCGCAGCAAAGACTTCGGCCACTGGCCACAACCGATTCACCTCCGTCGTCACCACCATGGGCGTCTCGGGGCTCTGCTTCGCCCCCGCCGCTGGAGCTTGCACATGGTCTCCGCGTGACAGGGTGGCCCTTCGCTCTAGATGAGGTTGAAAGAAGAGCTTTGTACCACTACGCTGAGAACATGGTCCCCCGAATGATACTCAGGGCTCCCCGGTGGTCTTCGTATGGCTATGTCCTTGAAATGTGTAGCAAACACAGTCTTTTGGCACATTTGCTCCTCTCATCCTCCATCAGGGACATGACTGGTGAGAGCGACCCAGAGCTAACCATGATGGCCATCCATCATTATCAAACGGCACTGTCGCTTTTCATCCAACATCTACAGGCTCCAGAGCGATGCAGCTGGGTTACATTCCCAGCACTGTGGCTGTTCATTCATTATGAACAACAGTACGGTGACGATCCCATCGTCCTACAAAAACACCTGCAAGGTGTCAAAAACATCATCACTTCACATGGGATTTCCATTCTACCGCACAGCATTGGAGGCGAACCGCTTTCTGGGCATGACATGCCCAATGATGCAGGCATTTCTTCGCATATGATTGATCGCACTCTGTTCTGGGCTATCGAGCACGATGCGAATGCAGCATTGTTTGGCTTTGGGGGTGGCTTGCTAGACGTATTGACCGAGCAGTATCCGGGGTCCCTCGATCGAATCATCCACAGTTCTACGAGTGCTGTCGAGGAGGCCCACGGCTCCCAGTATCCAATCGAAGAGAAGCTCTGGGAGGCACAACTCCGGCCGGTAGAGATCTTTCACTCTCGGCTGCTGCCCCTGCGACGCGCTCTTGCAAAGCTTCCCGGCGGTGATGCAGCCAACGACGCCCGAAACTTGATGGCACTGGGCAATGATATCAGGGACATTCACGAAGTGCACTCAAAACCCATTTCGTTCGAGCAGAGTGCAGACGGCAACTAATCATCGTACTAGGAATACTACCTAATCATCTCCACGGTATTATCGTCGCAAATCCCTCAAGGGACCATTGATGCCAACCGCTGTATTCCGACAGCCTATTTCTTTGCCATCGTCTGTCTTCATCAGAGGCGACTCCACGCTGTGACCCCCAGAGTCGCGGTTAGCCATATACTACACTGTTGCGTAAAGCTAGCTGAGTCAACTCGCCTGGAATATTCGTGGCGTGTTGCCTGGCCCATGTTCATCGCCGCAATGGAGACCGAGGACTTGGTCCATCAGGCTTGGGTTCTAGAACGATTCAGGGCCATCCAAGACTGTGGCGAGAATCTCCGCCGAGCCCGAGTGTTTATCGAGGCCGTGCTTGCAGAAAGGAGGGAGACGGGCAGGAGAGTTGGTTACATGGCGCGGCTCATGGATGACCGGTTTCAAAAGTTTGTTCTATAACAACGTCTCAACGCATATAGTGACGGTTGAACCTTGATAAAAAAAACTTGGCCAACAGCCAGCAATCGAGTCTGAACAAAACAAACCCACCGCCACGCGTCAGGGGCACGACAACTCAACAAGCTCAATGGCTGGGCCAAGCTCGTTCCGTTACCTCAATGCACCACCATAGTCCTTCCAGTCATAAGGTGAGAGATAACAAGTATCGAGGGCACTAGCTGTCGGACAACCATTAGGCCACTATACCGCCAAAAACAGGTCTTGTTAATAGCGTAAGCGTTGATGCCTTTTATCTGGCACTAGCCTACCCCATGTAAGAAGGTTATCAACAGAGCTCGGCTCCAACTAACCAATCATATACAAGTGGCACTTCGCTCGGCAATAACACATTGTGTAGGTCGGCGATAGAGACATGTCGTCCCGACTGGATTTTCTGTACATAGTCTGTGATACCTAGGGGTGGGGGGAAACGGAATCTCAGCGCCCGCAATTATGTGATTCCCTACACCAAGAGATAAGGGTTCAGGAGTATATAAGAACTCAAGGAATTTTGACATAGTAATTCAAGACTAGACTTGGTACAGGTCCGGTTGATCAATTTTCCTCTTCGCTCAACCGCTCAACTGGTATTTCCAATTGGACTTCCGCGCCGTTATTTACACACGAGTCCACGCAGGCTCACACCAGAACATGATGAGAATGGCAGAGAAATCCGGCGATATGCTTGACAAAGAAGCGAGTACCAAGGTCGAAGAGGGCAGTATCGGGCTTGTTTCAGTGGATCAGCGTAAAATCCTCTCGAAGCTGGATCGATGGTAAAGCCGCCCGTTCATTTGCACCCGAAACGTTGACTAAGGACATCGTCTAGCTTTCTTCCCGTGCTTGCAACATGTTACATGTTGCAGTTTCTAGACAAGGGAGCGCTCGGCTATGCCGCTATTTTGGGGGTAATCACAGATCTTGTAAGTATCCGCGTGTTGAGCGATCGTGAGCAGGTGACGACAGCTAATGCCCTTTACCAAGAACCTCACAGGCTCGGATTACTCTTGGAGCAATTCTGTGTTTTACTTTGGGTACTTTGCCATGTCCTACCCGAGTTCCTACCTCAACCTCCGTCTTCCGATCGGGAAATACCTTTCCTGCACTGTGTTAGTTCGCAATTAGTTATGCACATGAATCAATTCCTGACCTTGATAATAGGATCTTGTGGGGAGGTGTCCTGATGGCCCATGCAGGCTGCCAAACCTTTGCTGGTCTGATGGTTGTTCGTTTCCTTCTCGGTGCTCTCGAAGCCAGCGTGGCTCCGGGGTTTAGCTTGATGACGGGTATGTTTTACAAGCGTGAGGAGCAGCCTCTAAGGTACGTGCCCAAGTCTTTTATTTTGTCGTTGTTTAGGTTATAACATATTGACTCGTAATAGGCACGGTATCTGGTACTTAGTATGCTTTTCATCCTCCCGGGTCAGCGTCAACATAGCAATAACAACTTTCACAGGGAAACTCTCTTGCGGCAACCGTGGGCGGCCTCTTGTCATGGGGCATTGGCCATATCACTGGAAGTCTCGCTACGTGGCGTTACCTCTTTCTCATTCTAGGTGCTGTAACTAGCGCCTGGGGCATCGCCATGCTCTTCCTCCTCCCCGACAGCCCGATGAATGCTTGGTTCTTGACCAATGATGAGCGCCTGGCCGCTGTTGAGCGAGTCAAGGGCAACAGAACGGCGGTAACGAACTGGAAGTTCAAGCCATATCAGATGCGGGAGGCATTTTGCGATGTCCAGATCTGGCTCCTTTGCCTGAGCATGCTCGGGTCGATGATGGTGAATTCTGGGTTGATTGCTGTGCGTGTAGAATCCAATGGCGCCTGGCCGGCTGATCGACACTGCTAATTTCTGGCTTAGTTTTCCTCCCTGATTATTGAAGGATTTGGCTGGAAGGGACTCAGCGCGTTGTTGATGCAGATGCCGAGCGGGGGGTTTCAGTTCGTCCTGGTCTTGCTGTCATCTTTATGCGCATCATACGTGAAGAATTCCCGAACTATCATGCTAGTTATGTTCTACATCATTTCGTAAGTTGGAGCAAACTCTGGATCTCTTCTCTGTTCACATAATTAACCATCTATAGCTTACTTGGATCCATCCTCGTCTATAAGCTAGACGACAGCCACAAGGCAGGCAAGCTGGTAGGCGTATATCTGATGGGAGCTTTTGCATGCAGTCTCCCGATATGCATGTCCTTCATCTCATCCAACATTGCGGGAACTACCAAGAAGAGCACAGCTGGTGCCATGCTCTTTGCGGCCTATTGCGTTGGCAATATTGTCAGTCCCCAGGTATTTCTAGCTGAGGAAGCTCCAAAGTATCCTGTATGTATAGAATGTCATTGCCCGATATTGTTGTCTCGATCTAACATGTTTGTTCCCAGACTGGGTTTAAAGTCTGCATTTCTGGATTGGCCGTCAGTACTGCAGCTGCCATCGCTCTTAGGCTCTATCTCATATATCAGAATCGTATTCGGATGCAGAATTTGCCTGCTTCCCAAGAGACCGAAACAGGTGACCATGAGATAGCAAGTGGTTCCCAAGATCTCACAGATAAGGAGATGACGGGCTATGTCTACCTTTTGTAGAAATAATCTCTAATCTCTGGCTTCTTGTGGCTTCTTCTGGCTAGCGTCTCAGCCAGGCAGGTTGTTACACAAGCTGCTAGTTAGACACTAGCCCCCTAGGGCTCTATTGTTAAACTAGTGTATTAGAATGATTAAATGTATTATCTATAATTATTAAAAACAGAGCTATTAAAAAACAACCTTTTACACTTATTAGATAGAGGAATTAAGAGACTTATAGTATATAATCTATTAGTGTAATATAAGTGCTTTATAGGTTAATATAATTATCTACCTTTAAATAGCAACTTAAACTAGCTAACCCGCTAGCGCCTTCTTAAACACTATAGCTAGTAGAGCTTATACAGTCTTAGCTAGTAATAGTAGTAGTAGCAGCTATAGTGTTACAGCCTAGGTTACATCTTATTATATAGTGTGTATAAACTATATATACACTTAAATTTTAAGCTAATTATATATATATTATAATTCTTAACTGTAATTATAGTCTTATAAAATATAAAGTTATAAAGAAACTTATTTTAAAGTTAAATACTAAAATTATAAAATTATAAGATATTTTAAAGTAAGTATTAAAAGCTTATAACTAACTAAAAATATAAAATTATACTTAAAGAGAACTCTTAATAAGAAACCTTAGTATATTACTTTTTATTATATTATTATATATTATATCTTTTATTTTAAAGCTTATTAGATAGAATTTTATTTTAAATAAGCTTTATATTATACTTTATTTATTTTTTTATCTTTTATATCTAATTTAACTTTTTAAAAATAAAGCTTTTTAGCTTTTAACTTTTTTATAAATATCTTAATTATTACAGCTTAGTTTATTAAAAATAGTAATAAGCTTAAATACTTAGTTAGTATATTTATTTATTTATTTATTTATACTTTATAAACCTAAAAGGTAGATAATACTTTTATTTTATATAAATACAGGAAAAACTATAAAATTAGATAAAACCTTATATCTTTTATATAGTAAACCTAGATTAAGCCTCTTATACTATTACTATATATAAGTAAATAGTTTTTTTACTAAGATAAAAATTATCTTATTTCCTAAAGGGCTAGAAAAAATTAAAAAAAGGGAAAAGAAAAAAGAGAAAAAAGAAAAGAGAATAAAAAAGGAAAAAAGAGGTAAAAAAGGGAGAAATAGTTAACTAAATATTAAGCACTTAATCTACTATAAGAGTAGAGTGGTTAAGTATTAGGATTATACTAGCTAGGTATATTTAAGTTACTTTATAGTTATAGCTAAGAGCTTAGGATTTTAAGTGGGCAGAACCAGCTGTTAGTAAGTTAGCTAGCTATTAGTAAGTTAGCTAGTAGTATAGTTATTAGTAGCTAGAGGTTAGTATAGACTTAATACTTAACAGCTATTAGCAGCTGTTAGTAGCTATATAGATTTTATTATTATTTATTATTTAGTCTCTTAAGCTGTAATATCTTTCTTTTTTTCTTCTCTTTTTAACACTTTTATAAGTAGCTTTCCCCTACTTAGTTAGTATACTTAGCAGTTATTATATAGTAACTATTTACTAATTTTTTACCTAATAGTATATTAGTCTAGTATAACTATTATATAATAATTACTAAAAGTAGGTAGTTTTTAGTTTAATTTCTAGGTTAAGTGCTTATAAAAGCCTGTTTTAAACTGCTTATAAGGTTACCTATTAAATATATATATATAAGCTGTGTAAGATCTTCTTAAAAGTTAGCTAGCTATTATACTAGATAAATAACCTTTTAGCTTTAAGACTTAAAATAAGCTTATAAGAGAGAAGTATTATATTACAGCTTAGTCTATTAGAAATAGTAATAAGCTTAAATTCTTAGTTAGTATACCTAGTAGTTATAATAATAGTAATTATTAACTACTTTTTTACTTAATAATATAATAGTTTTATTATAGCTTAAGTTAAGACTAAACAGTTACAACTAGTAGAACTATAATAAACCTACTTTTTTCTTTTTATTATAAAAGCTAATTACTATAACTTTATAATTACTATAATTAAAGCTATAATTATAGTAATTAAACACTATAATTATAATAATTAAATATAATAATTACTATAATCACTTATATAAATATTATAATTACTATAGTATATATATATATTTATTTAGAATATTAGATAAGAGTCTTAAGCTTTTTAGATATTAATAATCCCACTTAGTTATATAATAACTTACTATTATATATTACTATTATAACTTATATTACTTATTATAATATTCTAATTTACTTAATTATTAAACTATATACTTTAGACCTACTTTATACTTATAAGTTAAACTTAACTATTATATATTAATAGCTTTTATTTAGTGTTTTACTATATTAACTTAAGTAATAATTTAAATTAGTTATTATAGCTTTAGTAACTTTATTTAGTTTAGAAATATCCTAAGGTAAATAGCTATAAGATAAGGTTAGATATATAATAATAGTATTTTTAACCTTTTATAAATATTTAATAGTTACTCTTATTATATCTTAGTTATACTCTTAAAATCTATTTTAACCTAACTAACTTTCTTTATAAACTTTTTTTACTCTCTTTCTACTTTTATATTATTATTATATTATATATAATATATAAGCTAAGTAATATAAAAAATATTAAGATTATAAACTATCTTTTTTCTTCTCTTAAGGAAAATTTTTCACTATAAAACCTACTCTTATTATAAGCTAAGCTTAGTATAAAAATAACTTATAATTAATTTAAAAATCTTATTATTAAGACTAAATATAAACTTAAAGTAATTATCTTAAAAGCTACTTTTCTTTTAGTCTAAAAAATAATAGTAATTTTAGCTAATACTATTATAAGCTATATTTAATATATAAGTAATAAGATTTTAATCTTACTATCTCTTATAAAAATAATTATAACTACTATTAAAAAAGTAATATTAGCTACTCTTTAGAAAATACTTATTAAAGTCTTAACCTAAGCTTAAATTACTTATAATAAGAGAATACTTTTATTCCTAATAGTACTACTATTAAAAATAATTCTCTTTTATCTTAATAAGAAGATTATTATTAAGTTATTTAATATAGCTTTTAATATTATATCTTATATACTATTAAATACTATAATAATTATTAATTATACCCTTCTAAAAGGTTATTTCTTACTTATAGTAGCTTTATATTATCTTTTTAATAGAGATATTATAATCCTTTTTTATAAACTAATTATAAATCTCTTAAAAAATAATACTTAGATTCTTATTATTTTTAGTATAAGTATATATTAAGTCTTAAGATAGTTTATAATAATTACTAAAAGAGTCTTAACTAGCTATATAAAAAGCTTACTTAAAGATCTTATAATAGATATTTAATAAGTAAATAGTATTAAAATATATATTATAAAACTATTATAAAGCTACTATATAGCTAGATCTTA
>WPDH01000273.1:0-92558 GCA_019137255.1 Corinectria fuckeliana | reverse complement strand
GTATATTATATATTTATATTACTTACTTAGAATATTAAACTATATAAGTATTTTTATATAAGTATTTCTTACTTATTTTTACTTCTTTTAAACTATATAGTATATATAAGACTATACTAAGTATAAGCTATTATAATTATAATATATTAAAAAGATCTTACTAGTAAAAGTAAGATATATTATATCTTTTATATAATAAGCCTTTTTATAATAGTTATACTTAGCTTATTTTTAATAGTACTATATAATATATTTAAAGTAAAAGTACTTAAAGTATTATTTAAGTTAAATCTCTCTTAAATAAGACTTAGTTTAATAAACTTTTATAACTATAATTATATTTTAGTTATAAAGTTTATTTATATTTATTAGTTTAGTTAATAATATAACTAGTAACTAGTAAGGTTTAGCTATATAGTAGCTTTATAATAGTTTTATAATATATATTTTAATACTATTTACTTATTAGATATTTACTATAAGATTTTTAAGTAAGCCTCTTATATAGCTAGTTAAAACTCTCTTAGTAACTATTATAAACTATTTTAAGACCTAATATATACTTATACTAAAAATAGTAAGAATCTAAATATTATCCTTTAAGAGATTTATAATTAGTTTATAAAAGAGAACTATAATATTCTTACTAAGAAGATAGTATAAGACTACTATAAGTAAAAGATAACTCTTTAAGAGAGTATAGTTAATAATTATTATAATATTTATTTATTTATTTATACTTAATTTAGCTTATAGCTATTTAGTTTTTCTTCTAAGTAACTTAAACTAATTTATAATAAAAGAGAAAAACTCTTATAATAAGCTATAAGATAAAAAACCTTTTACTACTTTTACTTAAAAGAGAAGTAAGTTAAGCTTAGTATATATATATAGTAATATAAGTTATAAGTAAGTTTACTTTATAAGAAAAGCTAATTATATACTTATAATAATAAGTTCTTATAAGGCTTAGCTTAAATTATATACTAGAATTTAATTAATCTTAAGTTAAGTTTAAGTTACTTATACTACTTATTTTTATCCTCTTAGATATTATTCTTATTATTAACTAGTATTAGTATACTATCTCTAACTTTTACTAATATTTCCTTTAATAATTAGTTAATTAGATTAAACACTATAAGAGTTAAGCTTAAATCTAAGTTTAGTCTAGCTTAAAACTACTTTAAGAGCTACTTAAGCCCTCTTTAAGCAGAATAGTTTAGTACTATAGTTAGTATTAATATTAATACTACTATATCTTATAATAAGTATACTATATATTTATACTACTTACTTAGAATATTAAACTATATAAGTCTTTTTATATAAGTATTTCTTACTTATTTCTACTCTTTTTATATTATATAATATATATAAGACTATACTAAGTATAAACTATTATAGTTATAATATACTAAAAAGATCTTACTTATAAAAGTAAGATATATTATATCTCTTATATAATAAGCCTTCTTATAATAGTTATATCTAGCTTATTTCTAATAGTATTATATAATATATTTAAAGTAAAAGTATTTAAAATACTACTTAAGTTAAATCTCCTCTAAATAGAGCTTAGTCTAATAAACTTTTATAATTATAATTATATCTTAGTTATAAAGTTTATTTATATCTATTAGTTTAGTTAATAATATAACTAGTAACTAGTAGAGTTTAGCTATATAATAACTTTATAATAGTTTTATAGTATATATCTTAATACTATTTACTTATTAAATATTTACTATAAGATTCTTAAGTAAGCCTCTTATATAGCTAGTTAAGACTCTCTTAGTAACTATTATAAACTATTTTAAGACTTAATATATACTTATACTAAAAATAGTAAGAATCTAAGTATTATCTTTTAAGAGATTTATAATTAGTTTATAAAAGAGAACTATAATATTTTTACTAAGAAGGTAATATAAGGCTACTATAAGTAAGAGGTAACCTCTTAGGAGAGTATAGTTAATAATTATTATAATATCTAATAGTATATAAGATATAATATTAAAAGCTATACTAGATAACCTAATAATAATCTTCTTACTAAGGTGAGAGAGGATTACTTTTAATATTAGAACTATTAAGAATAAAAGTATTCTCTTATTATAAGTAACTTAGGCTTAAGTTAAGATCTTAATAAGTGATTTCTAAAAGGTAGCTAATACTACTTTTTTAATAGTAGTTATAATTATTTCTATAAGAGATAATAAGATTAGAATCTTACTACTTATATATTAGATATAGCTTATAGTAATATTAGCTAAGATTACTACTATTTTCTAGACTAAGAGAAAAATAGCTCTTAAGATAATTACTTTAAGTTTATATTTAGTCTTAATAATAAGATTTTTAAATTAATTATAGGTTATTTTTATACTAGGCTTAGCTTATAGTAAGAGTAGGTTTTATAGTGAAAATTTTTCCTTAGGGGGAGAAGAGAAATAGTTTATAACCTTAATATTCTCTATTTTACCTAGCCTGTATATTATATATAATATAATAATAATATAAGAGTAAAAAAAGATTAAAAAAGGTTTATAAAGAAAGTTAGTTAGGTTAGAATAAATTTTAAGAGTATAACTAAGATATAGTAAAAGTAACTATTAAATGTTTATAAAAGGTTATATTAGAGAGATTATATTATAATATCTAATAGTATATAAAATATAATATTAAGAGCTATACTAAGCAACCTAATAATAATCTTCCTGCTAAGATAAGAGAGAATTACCTTTAATATTAGTACTATTAGAGATAAAAGTATCCTCTTATTATAAGTAACTTAGGCTTAAGTTAGAGCCTTAACAGGTGTTTTCTAAAGGGTAGCTAATACTACTTTTTTAATAGTAGTTATAATTATTTTTATAAGAGATAGTAAGATTAGAATCTTACTACTTATATATTAAGTATAGCTTATAGTAGTATTAGCTAAAGTTACTATTATTCTCTAAACTAAGAGAAAAGCAGCTTTTAAGATAATTACTTTAAGTTTATATTTAGTCTTAATAATAAGATCTTTAAATTAATTATAGGTTATTTTTATACTAGGCTTAGCTTATAATAAGAGTAGGTTTTATAGTGAAAAATTTTCCTTAAAAAGAAGAGAGAGATAGTTTATAATCTTAATATCCTTTATTTTGCCTAGCCTGCTTATTATATATAATATAGTGATAATATAAGAGCGGAAAGAGGGTAAAAAAGGTTTATAAAGAAAGTTAGTTAGGTTAAAATAGATTTTAAAAGTAAGACTAAGATATAATAAAGGTAACTATTAAATATTTATAAAAGGTTAAACTCTTTTAGTAGTTAATATAAAATACTAACTTAAAAGCCTAAAAAAGTTATACTTATACTTTTACTAAATATAATAATTACTTTTTTCTCTTATTATCTTTCTTTTAAAGCTAAAATCTTATATAATAGTTTTAACTATTACTTTAAGATACTAGCTAAAACTATTATACTTTTAGATTAAGACTAAAATTTAATTTTAGTTTTAGTAAGAATTCTCTTATTTTTAAAAGCTAAAAACACTAAGAAATTAGCTAGCTAGTACTATTAGAGAGTTATAAATAGTCTTATTAGTTAGTTAAACTAACTACTCTTAACAGCTAGTCTAAGAGGGTGTGTTAGTAGTAGGACTACTAGTTAAGCCTGCTATTAGGCACTATCCACATTTCTGCCTTAGATGCTAAGCATCTAGCGATAACAGCGATCCCCTTAGGGACTCACTGTTCCGCCCCTTTTCCTAGCTTAGTACAGTTACATAATACACGCAGTCATATTAATAGACTCACTCACTTCTGCGAAAGAGTGGGGCGCTCCAGCAAGGACTCGGGCCCGCGGTTAACAATACTGGCTCAGGGGGAACTCATAGGTGCACAGCCGGCTGTGCGTATAATATCACGTGATTAGCCGCACAGCCAGCTGTGCGGATACGATCTATTATGTAAGTTGGATACAGGTGTACGTGATGTATATGTGCAAGATCTCTTACACACACACATTATAGCATCTCTTCATATAACCAAGTAAGTCAGTCACTCAGTCACTTAGTCGGTCAGTCATTCAATCAGTCAGTCATTCAATCAGTCAGTCAGTCAGTCACCCGCCAGCCAGCTAGTCAGTCAACCAGCAAGCCAGTCAGCCAGTCAGTCAGTCAGCCAGTCAGCCAGCAATAAAGCAGGTCAGCAAGAAAGTCAGCCAGTCAGCCAGTCAGCCAGCCAGGAAGGAAGGAAGGAAGGAAGGAAGGAAGGAAGGAAGGAAGGAAGTCAATTAGCAAGCCAGCAAACTAGCAGGCCAGCAAGTCAGTCAGTCAGTCAGTCAGTCAGTCAGTCAGTCAACCTGTGCATTTTCCCTGCTTGCACAGCGCATCGTAGTTGTCCCGGAGGGGTTGCACAAAGTCACCTATAGCTATGTGCAGCTATTTACACCGCTGGCGGTGCAGGTAGGCGGACCCCACGTACACCTGTATCCGACTTACATAATAGATCTTATCCGCACAGCCGGCTGTGCACCTATGAGTTCCTGGCTCAGGATGTGGCTTAGTAAAGGAGTGGGGCGTCCCGAGTGGTTCTGGCCACTCACTCACGCACTTCTGTGACCACTCACGGCCAAGTGGGTGGGGCATTATGGGGCATTCGACCAGCACGACACGGTACACTGCATCGGGCACACGGTCCACTGCACGGGCACAGCACAGCACAGCACACAGGACTTTGTATTCTCCATTAGTCGTTGCTTCTTGGTACAGCAACACGGCTCGACGAGATTCAGCAACGCGGCGTGACGAGATTCAGCAAATGCCTGATACGGATGCCCAAGGTGCTGGCCATGAGCTCTCCTCTTCGCCTCCCTCGTCTCCCTCGTCTCCCTCTAATGCGCTCCGGGTCTATAGTGGGATTGTCCGCTCCGCTCCTGAAAAATAATACAATTTACTATCTATAGTACAGTATAATCACTCTACCCTATATTAGGTACACTCGCTCCGTTTGACTCAATCTTTCAAGATAGTAGACTCGTTCATTCCCTAGTTGCTGTGCTCATAATCCGTCAGTTCGTACATATGGGTGTGTGAGGTCTGCCTGCCGTGAAGCTATTCCCACTTTCCCCTGCCCGTGCCGTCCTCCTACACCCGTTCCCCGACGGCTAAATGTGATATGCCTATTGCGCATAATAACATCTCCCGCTTCTCTATAACATTCCCTTGCGTCTCGCACCGCAGCTCGACTAGTAGCCTATCTAAATCGACAACTGCCTCCTGTTGTCAGTCCGTGCTCGTCCTTGACACACATCACACACTTACCTGGCAAGCGTCTCAACTCCTCCACCGTTCGAGGAAAAGAATCAATCACCCTCTCCGTCTCATAGCTCCATAAGGGTACCAACTCTGTCGACACGTGCGTGACCATGCCGTTCTCCATAGAAATCCACATATTGCGCATGCTGCCTCTTGTCAGTCCATAGCCGAACTCACGTTGTCTCCTCCGCAACACATACCTCACGCGATTCTCTCGTCTTACACTCTCCAGCGACGCTGTCACCGCACGGAACCCTTGCCGCTGCTCCCGTTGGGCCGTCTCCAACTGTTCGACGACCCTCTCCAAGGCCTGTAATACATGCAACCCGCCATCATTAGCTGGATGGGTTCCCATGCGATCTACCTGATCGGCTATGGCGCGCAAGCTGCCCGCTACTCGTTGAAAGTCGGGGTGAAGAGGTGCGTTGTCCATCGATGCTGGCGTCTGGATGTGTGGTGCGGGAGAAAAAAGAGCTCTACCGATTTTGGTATGTAGATGACGCTGCCACCCCCGCCGTTGAGATCAGCTGACCGTCGCTGCTGAGTGTGCGACC
Source organism: Corinectria fuckeliana (assembly GCA_019137255.1). NCBI lineage: Eukaryota > Fungi > Ascomycota > Sordariomycetes > Hypocreales > Nectriaceae > Corinectria > Corinectria fuckeliana. The sequence goes on along the minus strand of WPDH01000273.1, from coordinate 86,693 downwards.
GCTACCAGGAGGGAACATCGCGACCGACAAGCACAATAAGACAAAGGGAGCATGAGCGACCACAATAACAACACGGATGCATAGGCATTCCTATCTTCTGACATCTTCGGCTCAGTTGAGCACCTTGTACATGCTGCAGCCGCAGTACATAACTCCCATCCTTCAACAAAGCAGCCCCCTCGTATTAGTCCTTGCATCGCCAGCCACCAATCTTCGTTTCTTCCGAGCCAAATTCCATGTGCATGTCCGGTACGGAGCCAGACTCGCCGTTTGCTTCGCCGTTGCTTCGCTATTCAGAGATTGTCGATTCCGCGAGCGACCCCTATCTCTTTGAGCTTGTTGAAGAAAGCCTCCTGCATTACGAGTGTGGATACAGACCCATTGTCCCTCACTATAAAGGGCACCGCAATCTCTTCGATCAGGTTGCAGATGGCCATAAGCTTCTTCTCGCTCACGTCTAGTCCGCGACGATCGACGAAAAGTATGCTCCCGAGACCCTCGTAGCTGTGGAAGCTTGGCAGGTGAAACCACTTTGCCCCCGAAATACGTAACTGGATCTGAAGGAGTCGCGCCAGGGGATTGATGAGGTCGTCGTCAAGAGGCAATCTGCTCTGGTTGCAATTATAAGGCTGCGCCACCAGCTCCATGCCGAAAATGGTCGGAATGAAGCACGGTTGGTTCTGTACGAGACTCCGGTCGAGCTTGAAGAGGGGATGCATCTTGGGCACGGCAACCGGCTCCATTTCAGCCGAGCCGATGACCACCTGGTCGCGACGGCAGTTGATTCGGACGCCCATGACCTTGGGAGTCTTGTCGGCTAGGAATGTGACGCCTAGGAAGTGGTGTCGACCTGGGCTATCGATGACGCTCCCGACCGATGGGCTGTAGAATCCCAGGTAGTCAATTGCATCACGGTAGGCCGTGAGGGAGATGTCAATGGGCTGGTCAGGGTCGCTACCGCTCATCATCACTGCGACGAACGGACCCATACATGTAGCCTTGCCCCAAGTCTCTGCAAGCAACGCTGCGGGTGCACCATGCAAGGTTTTGTTGACTGTCATGGTGCCGCTGTTTGAGGATCCGGGTGAGGCTAGATGCCATATCTGCAGAGTGTCCGGGTTGGTGTCCCTTCCGCGAAGGGCGTTTCCCTGAACTTCCACTACGATGTGCTCGAAGTGCCCAGCGCCGGGGACGTGTAGAAGCTGATCCATCGGTGGCGCCAAGTAGGTTCCATCCTCGTTTTCTTTCAGGATGAATCTCCCCCATACCAGCTGCGGATTATCGCCAGCCATAGGAAAGACGATGACCAAACGGTCCCGGGGGTTTGGCCGGAGGATGAATTTGTTATGCGCAGCTCGCCCATAACTGTGGCAGAGAAACTGGTGAGTCCGCCAGTCGGTTTGCTGGCACTCGGTGGAGCAGTACGCAGCTGAGCGGCAACCAGGGCAGCAGGGGACATTGGGGGTGCCGCAGATGGTGCAGGGATCTTGGAGGTTCATTTCCGAGAGGAAAGGATGGTTCAGGTTCGCTGGGGCAATGTATGGTCGGGTCTGGTTGGGTTGAGTGAATGGGTGACGGTTGACTGGTGCAGATTTCTGTGGCGAGAGGTTGTGAAGGTTGATTGTTGCCCTAAGGAGTTTGCTAAGGCTGCATGGCCTGAGGCTGCTACTCTTCGAGCAAGGGTCCTGTGAATCATTGGGTTCCTTCCTTGCCATTATTCACAGACTCGGTCCAGTTCAGCGCAAACGGAGTGGGTCCCTTGCTCACAATGCATCTCCTTTTCAAGTTTGTTTGTCCATCTCCCAGGGATGCTTGGAGACGTTCCGCTACTTGATGGACGAGTCTTGCTAGTTCGAGCTTGTGGCCCGGGTCAGTCGGGAGAGTGCGCCCAACGCAGTATGAAGCTCTCTTCAACGTCGAAGCTGCTCCATCTAGGAACTCGAAGTAGAGCCGCAACTCGTCCATCAAGTAGCGGAACGTCACCAAGCCGCTGCCCTGGGGACGGGAGAGTCGACGCAGCCCGTCGCCATCACTGCGGCCAAAGGTATCTGGTAAGTTGGTCAAACAGACAGGGAGACTGACTGTCTTCTGTTGCAAACTGAGGGTTGAATCGAAGGTTGACAGCTCTTGATTTTCTGGCTAAAAGAGGGATGAATTGTAAATACAGCAATTTTGGGCTTCTAGGAAATCCGTAATGGAACGAGATAAGTTCGCTGCCTTCGTCATCCGTGGGGCTAGGATTACAATGATCGTTATGAGGTTAGGCCACCTGTAAGGCGCGGTATAGTTGCCAGATTAAGTATCAGGTCCTGAGGCTGTGATGTCAATGATTTAAGGTGGTGATGATGATCTAGATGATTCGGAATAGCGATGAGGATCCCGAAAAGCGATGATGATCCCGAAATGCGACTTCTTCAATCTAGTAAATCGGCTACCATCTCAACCCACTGCCGCCGTGAAACGCCCGGTCAAAGCTAGTCCATTTCGAAGTCGACGTTGAGGTACCAGTTGACTTGGACGTCCCAGTTGTTGTTGTTGGGTCTGTCGTTTTAGTCTTTGTCGTCTTAGTGGTTGAAGTCAATGTCGTTGAAGCTGGTTTCGTCCACGTTGTAGTTGTTGACATAATGGTCGATGAGGACGTGACGATGTTGATATACATGTTCAACCTGTTATCCGCACCACAGAACACCAGAGCGTCGCCCGGGCAGCTGAAGCTGCAGTCGGAGTCACTGACATGCTGCCCATGATCCTCCCACGAGCCTGTCGGGGTGATTATACAGGCCGGCCCCAAGTGCGAGGGTTTCTGGAAGGTCGGCGATCGTGTTGGCGCGTTGAACTTCAAGAATGCATGCTCCCAGTGCACCGGGTGTGCGCTGGCACTAGACCGCCATAGCAAGCTAGACCTGAGGATCTGCGAGAAGCGCGAGATGGCTGGGCTCAAGGACGATAGGTGTTTTGCCGAGTATGTGGTTGTCGACCCGGCTACCACGGTGTTACTGCCAGAGTCTTTACCGTAGGGATAGGGGGCCTTAAGCACCTCGGCGTGCAATCCTCGAAAGCGATGGGCTATCGCACAATCACCATCGACAACCGAGAAGCCGGGAGGGCTCTAGCAACGGAAATGCCTCCCTGGCTGTCGCCAGATCTGATCCTCGACTCGACCTCGAGCGAAGCCGCGGCTTACCAGGTGTAGCTCCCATGCTGCCATTCAGGTTCAGCGTGTCGCCACACCAGCACTCTTGGCCGTACTCGATACCGGCGTATTTGTAGTCGCAGCACGTCTCCAGGCACAAATCGATTGCCATCTTGTTGTCGTTCAGGGCTTGCTTGCCGAGCAGGCGACCGTTGGAAGGCTTGGAAACGCACGAGTAGTTTGTGAAGTTCTAGGTGCCGGGGAATATCGAAGGAGTGGCCGACTCGGTCGCTGGTTGTAGTCGAGTCCGCCGAGAGAGTAGATGACGGGCAGATAGGTGAAGGCGCGGCTCTGGTTGGAGCGGTCGGTGATAGGTGACGTCGCCCAGGACGGTCGAGACGTAGGCGGCGTTTCCGTTGAGCAGGCCCATAGCAACATAGACAACGACAATCTGCCAGTATGACTTGCACCGGCCGAAGACGCAGAAGCAGCACATCAAGGAAAAGGTGCCCATGAGCAGCACGGGCTTCCTACCGATGCCGTCGGGGGCATATCCCCAGAGGAAATTCATCGAGAGCTGGGCCAGGGCAAAGGCGCTTTCCAGGTGGTGGCAGTAGTGCTAGTTGTCTTGGAGGATGTGGTAGTGCTGTCCTTGGAAGTACCATCCTTGGAAGTCGTGCTGCTAGACCTGGAAGTCATCCATGTTTTCGTGGTCGTGGTCGTGGTCGTGGTCGCAGTCGTGCTAAGAGCAGTCGAAGACGAAGAGGTCGTAGAAGTATCCGCCTGAGCCTCTGATAATTTCTCGTACAACGGAAACCTATTGCCAGAACCACCGTACTGTGTGTTGTCGCCAGGGCAGGCGAACGAGCAATCCTTCTGGTTATCAGCCTTGACGCTGCCAGTGTTCGGTTTGCTGCCGCAGTAGCACTCTCGGCCGTATCCGGCACCGAAGTAGTCGTAGCCGTCGCAGAAGGCGGCGCAGTTGTCGAGAGTCATATCGTCCTTTGCGTAGTTCTTGGGGTTCAGAGCACGCACGCTAGTTGCCTCGGTCCAGCAGCCTTGAAAGTCCCAACCTCCGGGTTTGTCATTGGTCTGAGGACCGGAAGCAGTGGCCTTGGCGCTTGTCGTTGTGGTGGTAGCTGTGGTAGTTGTGGTGGTAGCTGTGGTAGTTGTGGTGGTAGCTGTGGTAGTTGTGGTGGTAGCTGTGGTAGTTGTAGTAGTGGAGGAGGTTTTTGTGGTGGATGAAGTCGTGCTAGTGGAAGCAATCTTGCTCGTGGAGGACGTCGTGGAAGTGGAAGAAGTCGCTGTAGTGGAAGGAGTCTTGGTGGAAGCCGTCAAAGGAGAGCTGGGCGATGTGGAGGATGCAGTCGCGTAAGAGGTACTGGAGGTGGACGAGGTGGACGAGGAAGAGGCAATGGCATCGTCTCGCATGTACACGTTGAGCCTATTTCCAGCACCGCAACACTCCGTCGTGTTGCCTTTAGCCATTAGTTTCAGCATCTCAGATCAATCAAGACAAGGAGACTGACAGTTACAGGTCATCTTGCCGTCTGAAAGATCCGTGGGGACAGAACCATCAGCAACCGCATTGCCACACCAACACTACCTCCAGTTAGCCATTGACCACAGCTATCACGGAGCCGAAAGACATGCTCACCTCTCCACCATGCTCGAGGCCAGCATATATGAAGCTTCGCGTCTTGCACGCCTGGATACACTGGGCAGCGGTTGGATTGTCGTTTGCCCGGCCGTTGGGCAGCGCTCTCGCAGACCTGCCCTCACCCAATGCGGGTGTACCCTTTCGCGCCAGGATTCGTAGACGGTCCCTCTGGAGCATTCGCTGCGCTGCTGGTGGAACTGCTGGCCGCGCTGGAGCCGTCGGGGCTGCTGCTCGTGGTCGTACGCGCCGTCGTAGTCGTCGTAGTCGTCGCAGTCGTCGCAGTCGTCGCAGAGCTATTCCTTGGCGGTGTCGTCCCCGGCCGTTCGGGAGCAGAGGCGGTGCCTGTTCAGCGACGGCGGTGTAGAAAGACTGGACAAACTGCCTGTCCATGCTGGGGTCGTCTATGTTCATGGTCCGCTGCGCAGTGCCGTTGAACGGATCCTGGTTCCACGGTTCAAGTCAGTACGGCCGTGGCGCTCTGGCCTGCGGCGAGCCAAGTTCCCTCGGCGAGATTTACCTGAAATTACCGCCCTGACGATGCCACCAACATCGAATGGAGGCTTGGAAACAGTGAGTTACAGCTTGACGCCATTCTGAGAGGGCATTGGTGGTGGCCCAAAACTTGGATGCAGACAAAACCTTGGCGGGGGGACAGCGGAAAGTCGTCTCCAACCGATGCGTCTGAGCTTCCGCACCTCGGACAAAACAAACAAAGGTACGCAGACACTGCACACCAGGTGTCAGCTCAGGCCTCATAACACGGCTCTTTGTTTCAACGTTATCGTGAAGCAAAATAGCTGATACGAGGTTGCAGGGCAATTGACCTCTTTTTCCAGGGGGTTGAGGATGCATTCGTGGATGCTCATGGTGCCGCTTTTGGAGGCCATTTTCCCAGCGACGCCAATAGTCAAGGCCAAAACAAACGCTCGCTAAAAATTGTCCATCTCTTGCCCTTGCGGCTAAGTTGTTCATTGCTTTAGTCAACCCAGAGGTGAAGTAATGCTATCCTCCAAAGCCGATATATCTAACAGTCTGGTAGCGCATAGTATGACGAGGCCACAGCAGGATTCGCTGACTAATCTGGACTAAGCCTAAAATCACCAATAGCATGATGACGTTTCTGTTCTTTGAAGATCAGACCGCTCCCCTCCTCCACGTCTCCCGGCGCCCGCCTCGTCTCCTCACCAGCGCTGAGCCTTCCTATAGCTCTGCTTCGCCAGACGCGTCCCCCAAAGCCGGGCAGTTTCTTGTCATCGATTCCATGTACTTTAACGTCCAAAACTGACCATCTTCCTTTCAGATTATCCAACGCTGAACCATTCGACCGCCGGCTATTAAGCATTCCCACGACACAGATCATACGAACTACCACTGTTCCCGTGACGGTCCGCGTCCTCTGATCCTCCTTCCGCTCCTTCGCCGTTTCTCCTTGCCACTGCGCTCACGGATACGCCACATCTACGGTGTGCCTCCCCGGCATTCACTTGATCATGATCAAGCGAAGGCAGACGATTTCCGAGCCGAGTGGTTGTCCTTCAGCCCGATTCGGACCATGTCAAAGATTGAAGTGTCGGGTCGGCCATCCCACCCCCAATACGAGGTGTTCAATAATTGGCATGGGCGCTTCATGCTTTGTGTCAGTCGATGACGGCCTGACGGTTCTTAAGGGCTATGAAATATGGGTAGATAGAAGGAGACGCTCATACTACCCCCGTTCATGCGAAGGAGCGTTGCAGAAGGAGGAGTTCATCTGTAAGCGTCTTGGGAACCACTCATGGATTCTGCAGTGTTTCGGACTCGAGGAGGTGTACCCCCAGGTACACTCGTTTCGACTAGAGCTGGCTCCTCTGGGCAATGTCCGCGAATACATGCAGGACCATGTGAACGAACCCCTCTCAGAATGCAACCGGCTCCAAATTGCCATAGATGTTGCTGTCGGTCTTAGCCACGTCCACTCGCGGAAGGTACAACATGCAGACCTGAGCTGCAGGAACCTCTTTGTCTTCGAGGGCTATCGTGTTAAAATTGGCGACTTTAGCGGGTCAGTCATTGGAGGATTCGAGTTTGCAGAAACGGTCTGTGAGGAGATTCGGTATGAGCTCCCTTGTCGAGGTCGCGAATTCGGTGACCGACCGGTTATGAAGAGGGAGCTCTTCGCCTTGGGATCAGCTATCCATGAGATCATGGCCTGGGCTAGGCCTTTGCCAGGCTTGCAAGATGAAGAGGTAGAGGCACGATACGCCCAGGATGAGTTTCCCTCTCTGGGTGATAGAATGGCTGTTGGTCTTATAATCCGGAATTGTTGGAATGAAGTATACGAGACTGCAGATGAGGTAGTTACGTCTTTGAAAGGGTTCTTAGTAACATAATAGCTAAGAGTCAACTGAATAGAAGTCTATAATAAAGTAGAAGCTAAGTTCTTTTAATATGTAATCGAGCTCCTAATCCTTTAGTTTAACCACTATAGATGACGAAACTTGTTGTGGCCATGTATCCAGAGTATGTTATATAAACCTGTTTCCACTGACTCGGCTTAATTCTACGGGTTCCTTTGCAAAGTCCCATCCTTAACAGCTATAGATGACATCGAGTTCTGCATCGTCGGGGTATCAGCTAATATGGAGAGAGGCATAGTTGATGGGATATCCGCACCATCTACCCCGGGGGACACAAGGGACACTCGCCTGTCTTGTACACCGAGCCGTAGATACGAGAAGTGTCCTCGGTCGCATTAGGACAAAAGAACCCTTTAAATGGATCATCACATTCCTCAGTGATAGTGCGGACGGCTTCAAAGTGGTCTTTCTTATAGGTTCTGTACTTCTCCGTGTACTTGACGTACTTGCACATGATGGCGAGATGGATGGACATTTAATAACTCAAGGGTGCGTAAAATGCTTGATTCTCTCTGTGGGGAATGTTTCTTTATAACCAAGAGCACTCCATCTCTGCACGAAACCGCTTTAATGTTGAAAGATGCAGAAATAGACGACTGGACCTCTTCCCGGTAGACGTTAATTTCTACCACTGGGTTCCTCTGCCTGCTCCTAGTGACAGCGGCCTCGAGGCTTAGCTTGGCAACTGGATATGCGTCTCCACCAAGGATTCTCGGATTCTCGGAGCAGTGCTGGTAGAAGTTGCGTCTCCCATTGGGATGGATTAAAGTTGAAGAAGGATTAACTGCAGGAAATTGGAACCCATAAGAGAAGACGGCCTACCACGGCCTTGTAGTGCCACGCATCACCATGCACGAATGAGAGTAAACACCTTTGCCAGAGCCTTGAATATAAGCAAGGCTGTGCCTCTCGGCTCACGGCCTGCCAATTCCCATCGTCACATCAGAAACCCGCCATTCTTCCTCAGGTCCCAGCCACCCGCTGTCACAGTGCTCTGTTGCTTTAACAAACCTGCGTCGCGTCTCCTCCCAAGCACACCCATGGGTCAGGCCACGGCCCAGCTTGTGCCCCCAGTATTGGTCCGACAACCCATCGAGCCAATGAAGTGGCGGTTCCGCTCCAATGATAATATCGAGAAAGTAACGAGCAGCTGGATGGCAGGTTTCGCCAACGACACGCCTGACCGAAAAGGCCATTCGCTCCCACACTGCTTGCTGATTCCCGAGCTCGTGGTCGTCCAAGAGCCGGCCGAAGTCATGCAAGTCGTTTTCGGGTTTCCGTAGCGAGGGCACCTGCCGGTATGTGTTGGCTCTGTTGCACGTCAGTCTGGAATCTAGAGACATCTTCGGAGGGCATTCCTACATCAACAATCGGACGCCATTCACCGTTCCGTACCCAAGAGCGTTGACCAAGTCGGCTGGTAGAGTCTCGTACACGTCGCCCGGAAACGCAATAGGCACGTAGGAGCAAATCTGCTGTTGCAGTTTCACCGCATCCAGCTCGTCGCACTGGAACTACTTGCACTGCAAATGAACCTTGCCCATTTTCGGTGCGTCAAAGCTGCCGAATGATGCCGGCTCCGTGAATTCAAAGTCGAAGAGACGGTCGAGTATTGGCGAAACTAGAGAGACCTCCCCTGACAGCATTCCGAGTGAAGCGAGACTGCGCCTTTTGCACTGCTTCCCGTTTGCCGTGCAGTCGTGTTTCTCCTTCTCGCGGCCGTGAAACGTCATACTGGAGGCCCCTCTCGGACTCGAGCTCGAATGGAAAGTTACTGTCGAGCAGCCCGCAACCTCATACAATATGCCATCGAGAGTCTTTCCAACCATGTGCACGCCAGGCCAATCGTCCGGCTCGACTTGATCCGCCAGGACAAGACAATGCACCCGCTTCTCGTTGTCCGGTGGCGTCTTAAGCAGCTGGTCGACATTAGCTAGTTCCGAGCTGCCAACAACGTGCATCCTCCCTGTTCAGTCGTTCGCTCGCAGAGTATCCTGTTGGCGGGTAGATGGCAGGGGAGCGACAACCCATAACATGGTAAACTGGGAAGCAGTAGGAGCGTCTAGTACTCTAGAGAGCAGAGTACAAGTGAAGGCTAAGAATAAGCAGAGGCCGGCCAAGCCAAACTAGTTCCTAGATCAGAATCAAGGCAAACAAGGCAACATTGCTTCCGAGGTAACGTGACAACTTTGGGGTCATTTCCGAAGCATTGCGGGAGACCCGGGACTTGCCAATTGCTGCATCGATTTGATCCTCTTGCGGAGGCTGCATGAGCGCATGAAGCATGCCCTCCTGAGCAGGATGCCAATACCCTGAGCAAGATGCCGACGGGATAGATGGCCATATTTGTTGGCTTGACCACCTACCGGGAGCACATGGATCTGGTAGAACTGAAATGGCACACAGCATCCTGCAACGGGCACGGCACAGCGCAGACAGCAGAGGGGGACAGACAGCACCGCCCGGCACGCCTGGTCTGGTCTGGTCTGGTACTGGTAGCCTGGTCTTCCATTTCGTCGCGGCTTATATAATCAGAAACACGACAACTATGTACCGACCAGCTCGCGTCGTCTTCAGAATGCCGAATATCATCAACCATTTCCCTCGTTTCCTAGGCATCACGGCCATCTTCAGCAAGCTAGCCACTGCATGAAACGCCGCCTTGCGGTTTGTCGGCGCTGCCCTGCAAAGTCCGATTTGGAGGTCGACTCCCCCACTACGCCAGTATCCGTCACGTACGAGCAACACCGCGCAATAAAAGACGACTTCATCGATTCCCTTGATCCTGGTGCCATCTGTCATCTTGCATCTCGACACAACCGCCGGAAGCCCTGTCCAATTTTCCACTCCAGCAACGGCAGCTTCAACGCCTGCTTCCCCATCGAGCCTGCAGTTCATAATGCTTGGGCCAAGCTCCAGAGCGAGGTTTACCACGATGCGGTAAGGGACCTGCGACGTGTGCGTCATCTTGACGATAGCTAACTTGCTGTATTACCTAGGTATATCCAGGGCAAGACTACGATCCCTATACCCCGTATCTGCGCGTTTGGCCGAGGCGAAGCCCTGACTAGGGACCGGTCTACGCTGCTGGCATACCTCATCCTCGAATACGTGCCCGGTCAGTCGCTGGACGTGCATTCCCTAGCGAAGGATGGCCGAGAACGACGCGACCATTGCTATTCGCAGCTCGTCGATATATTCGCCCAAATGCGCCAGCTCGAGCTCCCATCCGCGGGGTCCCTAATGCCAGATCCAAGCGGTGGACTCGACCCCGTTGTGGGCCCCTTGCTCTCTATACCTGTCAACGAGATGCAGATCCAACGGCCTGATGCTGTTGCTCCTTCGGCAGCGTTCACGTCTGCGACCGACTCTATCCTCCATCAATTTAACGTCATGAAAGATGCATACCGGCTGCCAATGAGCGAGCAGTCATTAGCAAACGTACAAGATGTTTGCGCTCGAGCACCTAGAGAAAGAGCTACACGGTTTCGTCCACATCAACTCCTCCCGGGACGACGGTCCGTTTATACTATTGCACGTGGATCTGAGATGGCCCAACATCATTGTGGACGACAATCTAAATATTCTAGCCGTCATCGACTGGGAGTGGACCGGCTCGATCCCCCGCCAGCTATTTACGCCACCGTCTTGGATCGCAGGGCGCGAGCCAAAACATGTGGCAGGGGACGAGTATCGCGCAGAGTACGTCAGCTTCCATAGGGTTCTTTCGGCCCGCAGCGAAACATCAGACGCTCATCGCACGCTCACAGAGGAATGGGACTTGGAAGTGCCGGATCGCGTACATCTACCCATCGCCGAGCTGTTGCAGCATCATTCCCAGCTGGTGGCTATTTACTATCAAGCCATCTATCCGAAACGCTTCAGAGCCCCAAGGCGTGAAGTGGTTCGGGATTTTTTCGAAGCCGACGAGGGGCTCGCTTTGGAGGCTCAGCGACGTTGGGAGACCTCGGAGCGCTACACGCACTACCTCAAGGACAGTGGATTGTTCGTGCCTGACAAGGAAGCCGAGGTAGCTCGTGAGTTGGACCAAAAGCTACAGCAGCTGCTGGGGACTGTCCAAGAGCGTCCATATCCCTCGTGAGATGACAAAGAGATGCCCATTGCATCAACCACCCTTCTCTCAGCTTTCCAGAGCCCGCTTCTCAGAGCGCAAGACGTCGACTGCTTTCCCTGTCCCGGATGCCTTGTTCAAGTTTCGAGATGCTTTCCCGATACCTTTCGATCGTCTCGTCCATATACGACGTATTGCCTTGGCCTCGCTTGTTCGTCGAGCTGGAAGCGCTGCGGGACATCTGGTCCAGTGCAGAACTTGAGACACTCTAGATCAACTCCAGTGCGCCCTGAAGCTTCCGTATCTCCACGGATCCATTCGAGTTAGCTGTCGATCCGGCCCTCGACTTCGGACATCAGCCGGCGTCGTTCCTCTGTGATGGTGATTGCCATCGTGAGCATACTGGGCGTGTCAGCGATGTACGTCAATCTAGTGCATCGTAGAGCCGCCTGTGACTGTTCTCAGACAAAGTATGCTTTTAGTGTTGACAGATTTGGAGGTAGATATATGTTCATCGCGAAACTACCTAGTGGCTGCTTATGTGTTTTGTCTTATAGGTTGGCAGTTCTGTCTCCCCCTCCTCCAGCCTATCAGGCCATCTTGATGACCTGCACGGCTTCGACAAGTCCACCTGCTATCGCTGCACGATAATAAGCCAACAGTATGGCTTTAGCTGCTAATCACTAACACCACCAGACCAGGTCGGCGCATAGCCTTCTTCCATGCACCAAGGACACATCGTCTTGCCCAACTAGGCCTGCTAAAATAAGGTCGTTTGGTGTTTAGTTTGCTGTGCACCGCTTAAAGGTATTGGTGCCTAACTACCTGTCTTCGGCGCTGATCTGTTGTGGCTCATCTAATAGGGCGAATACAGCATTCTTATTCTCCTGTCACACAGCGACAAGGCAAAACGTACAATTGAGCAGGGAATGCAGCTGTCTGGGTAACAGCTCGCACAAGATGTGTGTTAGTCTATATTCAGTATCTCATTCACTCCCAGGGCCATCACTTCCCCGCCCCTTATCAAAACTGCAATTATCATTTTATCCTCGGTGCGGAATCAATCGCCATTCATCTGATAGCCTTATATGTACGGTATGGGATACTAGGTTACAGCAAGACCTTCACTTCAAGAAGCAAGCACTACATTCTTAGGCCTTACGAAGAGCTTTTATTATCGCCTGTATACTATCTATCACCTTTGTCGTTATCCCTACCATAACTCAATTCTATAAGGCCCCTTCTTCCCCTACCTCCTTAACACTATTAGCATACGATAAAGAACTCGTATCCAGGCGGCAAGCCCCTGAGAAGGTATAAGATTGATACCTAGGATTCCGATCCGTTCCCTCTGGAAAATCCGGAGGGGTGATCAGGCCCCTCTGTCAAGTGGTCCGCATCTTTAACCTATTACGTTCCTAGTCCACCAACTCTAGATCCTCGAGCTAGCTGCTAAAGCAGAGCAATGTTGAAACCTATTGTGCGTAGCTAACTGAGCGTTCAAACGTCGATGTCCAGCCAATCGTGGAAGAAGTCCCATTTAAAGTCCACCACATCAACTTGTCTTTCTTCCATTTATTTTACAGCCGATCGATAATCACTCCCGTGCGTCACTGCCAGAGACCCACCAGTGAGTGGCAGGTTTTGGAGTGTTTCAATCAAAGCCTATGAGCTGGCGATATAGCGGCGGTGTCTTTAACCTCTGCCCATCGTCGCAGAGGACGCTCAGCCACGATGTCGCTGGGGGCGGAGCGTCCCCATCCGCAACAGTAACGACGTTTTTGGCGACAGAATCCGGTGTCTCGCCGCGAGCGATGACTTCTCGCAAGGCCTCTAAATCGGTCAGAACTTGCCGTGCCGACGAGTAGAGTTGTTTCCAGCATTTTGCAGTGATGGCAGCGCATGCGTGCGGATCAGTGGGAAACTCCCTGGTGCGAAATCGACACTCGATTTCGTCTTCGTCTTTATGCTTGTCCAGATTCGAGAGAGAGCGCGTCCAGAACAATATCGCCGTCCACGGAGAAGTGCTGGCCCTGGAAGTCGGCGAGCTTGAGGTCGAGATTGGCGTCAAGGAGGAGATTGTCTTGACGAATATCGCAGTGGAGGGTTCGTTTTGAGTGAATATAGGCCACGGCTTCAGTGGCTTGAATACACCAGGCTAGACGTCGCTCGAGAGACGCCTCTCTGGGTGAGCGATCAGGTAGTCGTGCAGATTACCTTGTGAGGCTTTCGTTAGGCCTTTCAACTGGACGATACGAAGATAGCGTCCGAGGACATTGAGAATCTTGGCTTCGATCCGAACCCATTTCATCTCCTCACGAGTGTGCGAATACTTGAGGACCGTCGTTTCGTCGACTTCGCCAATCCAGCAACCGCCACCATGCGCGATAACTCGCTTGACTCCCTAAGGGGGCCATCGATGAATCTCGACATGCGATATGTGAGACATGGCAGCGATTTTAATTCGCTATGCTGTTGGGGAAACAGATGGATGGATGGCTGGATGGATGTGATTTTATACCGCCAACCTAGATGAAATGTCCTAGGGGCACGCGCGCTAGCTACATGCGATTCTTTTTAATATTACCTATGCTATAGTCCGACTTGTGTCAAATTTGTAGTATTCACGGTCGCGTGGTAGACTGTTTGTCGTTTTGGTGTGCAGTCTTTTCTGCACCCGCTTGGTCACCTAAGCTGCTGTCTTTCAGGCCGACTCCACCAGGACAACCATCGATCTACAACGTCAGGGAACCCTTCCATCTGCAATTGCCGCTGAACTCGGCTTCTCCAATCCATTCGCTCGTCCATGTCATCGCTAGGAATGTCCAATCCACTCGAAAAGCAGAACCACTTGCGAGACGCAGCTTTGCTTCGCCTCCTCCCCCATCTTAGTCCAAGCTTGACCCAGGGTCTCGCCGTGTATCTTGCTTAGGAAGAGGTAGTGCCGCCCATCGAATTCGGCGTGGTGGTGAACGTCGGGAAGAAAAAAGCTAAGGGACCGGTTTCTCAGGCGGCTCAACGTGACGTGCTCTCGTGTTGCGTGGCGGGATCCGCTGGTCCAGGAGTCGTACTTTCAAGAAGGCCTCGCCTATCATCCGGACTGCAAATGCGTCGCCCACATCGTAGACCTTCTCGAAGTGGCTCGCGGCAGGTAGCGGACGAGATTCAGGTGGCAGGTGAGGAGCATCGGTTATGGTGTAGAACGAGCCGGTGCCATCATCCAGAACGTGCCAGACAAAGGCGGCGATGGTTGGCGCGAAAGAAGGATTCTCCCCCAATGACCCAGGACCTGTCGTTGATCTTGTGTGTGTATTCCTTAACGGGACATGATTCGATCGACATGGCAAGCAAGAGGCAAGTAACGACAGCGGCAATGGGAAAGAGACGGGTCGAATTGGCTGATGTCAAGGAGAAAAGGAGAGATTTTACTCGACCGCCTAACACCAGGTTGATTGATTGATTTATTCTTGGTTGCAGCCACTATGTAAATCCCGGACTTCGGGCTCGGCAGCCTACCCTGGAGTTTTGCACCAATGTGGTCTGGGCTGGTGGTCTGGCTGGTGTCCTGGCTCGCAAGCTTGCAGGGATGTGAGCCAATGAGAGAGAAGTACCTAAGAGTACTTACGATCAGGTGAGAAATGGCCTGTAGCCGAAGTACCTACTAACAGGCCCGATCCTAGTGGTGTGGGGTACTAACGTCGTGGCAAGCGGGTGCAAAAATTCACCGCTGGTCTCCCCACACAATCTTGGTGTAAGCACAGGGAGTGTTTTTCACCCGCTTGCGTGGGTCCGGCAGCTGTTAATGACCGCTAGACTTCAATGACCGCTAGACTTCAACGTCCGCTACACCAAAAGTAAGGCACCCTACACTTGGACACGTCATAGATATCTCTCATAACAGGTGGTCACCCACCAGCAGCAGCCAAATGATGTCCAGGCAGCAACGCATGTGGCGCTGTGGCGCTCGGAAGCCGCCCTCGTTCATGGCCTTTGATAGGGCCGCAGCTAAATTGGCGCCCCTTTTTGACGGATATGACCGTTAGAACTGAAGGTGGCCAAACAACTAAATTCTGGTGCGCCTCATTCCCGTTCACATTCATACGATTCTGCACCTGCATATTGAGGTACGCTGTCTACCCCGCGATGCCCTCGGAAAATGGTCAAGTGGGGCGTCGCGGCTGATCGCCGGGCCCCGCTAACAGGGCATAACTGCATAATTGCTAGTAGCGGCTGAAAGCAAGTACGAATATCTCAGCATGTCCAGTCAAGTTCAGCTCCACATCAACCTTCAACAGCAGATCCAGACCTCAGCAGATCCAGACCCCAGCAAACCCAGACCCCCAGCAGACCCAGACCCCCCAGCAGACTCAGACCCCAGCAGATCCAGACCTCAGCAGACCATGGATACGAGCGCTCATGTTCAATTACGCCGGCAATGCGGAGCCTGTGGTGCTCCGTTTGGCCCTGGCGAGCACATCATTGCTCTGCAATTAGGTATGGCTACCCCCTGATTTATCATCTCAATATTCATGCTGACGTCGAGTCACTATTATAGCGGGCGGCAACGGGATGATTCGCGCAACCGAGTATCCCGACGACGACAACGGTTACTTTCAGCCGAGTTTGCGCGACGGCCATGTCCTTTGTCACGATCCGTGCTGTGAATGTGCAAGGAGAGAAAGCGCGACTGTTCACACAGACTGCCTCCGTCTATTCAACGAGCGTTGCCCGAGTAGGCTCCATCTACTTTGCACGGTAGCCACCTGCAGACGCCCATGGTCTCGAGGCGAACTTCCATCATTTACACCTCGGACCAGTACGGAGACCGGTATGAGCCTCATAACGGAGAAATGGCATCTTGAGGGGACACTGGGTCGACTTCCGGCCTCGATTCGACAGATGATATGGGACCTCCTCTCGTCGACAAGCCTGATCAAAAGATATGCTCGAGTGGCAGAACTATGCAACGCGTTAAAGACTCCCCTTGAGCCATGTCCTCACTACTCCAGACGCTTCGTCGGCAACAACCAGACAAGTCTTCCACGCATTCTTCGTCCGGCTAGGATGCGAAAACATTGATTCGCCTTACGGTTGACGCTCGGGGGCTTCTGGAGATTCCTCGCGGCCAGACCCAAGTGGCGACGGCGAGCTGAGACCTACGAGGCGAATTCGTGTATGTGTTCGACTGACGAATTTCACTGGTGTTTCTGTACATTTCAGAGTTTGTCTCTCCAACGCCCCCGCTCTCTATTAGTATTTTATTTGTCTAACTTGGCTAGCATAATCTTGCCGGCATAAGCAGTGCTACTCTCGCCACTTCCATCTCCAGCTCTCCCCGCCTCCTCACCGTCATTCTCTACGATGGAGACGAAGATTTGTACCGGCAATACCGTTTTTGTATATTTTGGGTCTACGGCGGCTATCCCTTGTCATACCTGTCAGTCATGGTCGGCTGTAACCCTCGAAAGAATCCCGACCCGGATCCAACCGCGGATTGCTTGTGTTTGCATGCCCCTCTCAGAACATGACAAATTCGTTCCCTCTGGCGTCCGTTTTAAAGTAAGCAACCTTATCCGGGACAGCCCTGTTTTCTGGTGAGCACTATTTGTCATACTACGAATGTCATCTAATGAAATCGTTTCGCATGTCCTGTTCAGGTGATATTGCCCTTGGTCCTCTTCATCTGGGGCAGTCAAAAGACTACACAATCACAACGGGGCCTGAGCCTAGGTCCTCCCTCCATACCGCCGCCAGTCCCACAAAGCACGCGTGCCTCCAAGACCCAATCCACAGTCACAGCATACAAACACCGAGCAGTAACAACATCAAGGACTAGAAAGCAACCATCTAGCAAATACTTGCAGGCAACTACAGTCATTCCTAGCGCAGAGATCTCATTCGACGGATGGTTGACCCGGGAATCCCAGCTCAAGCGCGCCTCCTCAATCGTGGTGGAGTTTAAGGACCTCGAAATGACCAACGCCATCATCTACACCGGGATGGCACGGGACGCACAAATTCACATCTGCCAATCTACGACCGTGCGTGCCGATTATAGATACATAGGCGCTCAATGCAACGCAGCTCAAACATGCGGCTATTATGATGAGTTACATGAGACCAAGAACTGCCAACAGAAACGAGTAGAAGGCTTCACTCCTAGATGTGTAGTTTGCAAAGATGTTTACACAGCACGGAGCAACGCCGCCCAGCAAGAAAGAAAGAAAGACATGGACAGAGTCGAGCAGGCGAAGCAGATCCAGAGCACCTACTGGCCCTCTTCTCCCGAAACAAACCCCCCAAGGACAACAGCAAGCGGAATATGCATCGCCACACGCGTAACCTCGCCATCAACCGAGTCATTACAACACCAGACGCCCCCACCGCAGAACCTTAAGGTCAAAGGACGAGCAACTCAGAGACTCGAAGGGCACCGACAAGAGACGCCTCCCAAGAACCTCTAGCACCCATGGAGACTGTGACAGTACGAACGCCCGCCGATCCGTCCGTCGTAGACGAATGAGCAACACCAGCGACACAACGAGAGCCCGCAGCAGTTGATGATTGGACCGGAGCAGCTGACGGCGGAGCAGCTGCCCGCGGTGGTTCCATCAGTGGAAGATGCCTGAACGGGGAGACCGTCCAAGCAACGTCAACAGAAGTCGTTCTAACCCATCCGGCCCCGTACCCCCTTGAAGGAATACGGGGAGAATTCAACATGCATGGCGCAGACACATGGCTGCCTAGCTTGGCGAATGACGCAGACGACTGGTTGCATGACGTGGTAGAGACGGCAACATCCGACCTCTGTGACAACATACACCCGTACAGCGCGAGGGAATATGTACAGAGAATGTAGGTGCCCGTCACACTAGGCCATTTATAGTGATTGGCCAATATAGGACGCCGAATTGACGATTGCCAAGTGCATGAGGATATGCGTCTACTGCGGCAAAGACTTCCGGTGGCAGCAGAGCTGCGCAAACACATGAGGAAGAGATCGGAATCGGAATACGCCCCAAGGAACCTGTCAGCAGAAACCCGACCAAACAGCACCAACACGGCACCGGCCTCATGACGGAAACCCAGGAGCTACGCATCTTACAGTGCAACGTCAGAAAGCAAAAAGAGGTCGTCCTGGCCAGTCTATTCACGGACTCCAGGGCCATCGAATACGACATCCTAGCAATCCAGGCGCCCTGGCGTAACTCATCCATCAACACATCCTACCACCGTCTCAAAATACACTCCTACCTCGACAATGCTGCCACAAGGGCATGCTTCTATATCAGCAAACCAATCGACTTTGGTACCTGGAGCGTTTCGTGCCCTTCTAAGGAGATAGTTTCTCTGATTTCCTTGACCCGTGCTCCGGCCGAAACACCCATGTCTCAATGTCTACAACGAAGTGGGCACGAACACGCTCCCCACTCGCCGAGGCCATTGGCAAGCTGGATTATTGTACTCGGAGACTTTAATCTGCATTACCCCTCTGGTCAGCAGCACACTGACACGCTGGATGCGGACCGCGCCTTGCCTCTTTTCAAGACCATAGAGGACTTTGATCTACATCTCCTAACAGCACCAGGCACTCCGACCCACCGGCGGAAGGACGGAGAATCGACAATCGACCTGACCGAATGCCTATGAGGAAATAGTCCCATGTAGTCCACTGCAAGCTTGACAGAAACCTGACTGCGACTCTGACCACGTCCCGATTGCCCTAGCTATTGATTGGACATGGCAACCGGCAACCCCGATAAGAAAGCCCCTAGGGCGAAGACGAAACCGGCGATACTCTTCGAGACGGTTCAGGAACGCCTTGCCCAACTATGCGACGTCACAGAGTTAGGGGACGGGGACAGCATTGAAAAATTCGGTACCTCCATCGTCGGAGGGTAGAAGAGGCAACGGTATCACAGTCGGGCCTCTGGAAACTGGTCAACTGGGCCAAAAAGAAAAAGGCACAACATATCGCCCGCATGCACTCCGACACTGGCGGGCCAGACGGAGGGCTTGCCCATCGACGGGAAGAAAAGGCTGAGGCGCTCCGCCAGTCCTTCTTCCCGCCTCCACCCCAAGCCGACCTCTCCGATATGGAAGGACAGGAGCACCCACTGACGATCAAATGCCCGGACATGACCACGTCAGAGATGGAGAAGGCAATCCTCAGGCCTCCACAAACAAGGCCCCCGGCGTCGACGGCATGCCGCATCACCAACGGCGTCCTACACTAAATGCTCGACATGCTTCTCCCTAACCTCTGCACGCTCTTCAACGCATGGCTTCAGTAGAGCTACTGCCCGACACTCTTCAAGGATACGACGACGGTAGTACTCCAGAAGCCGGGGAAGGACGACTATACATAACCAAAGGGATGCAGGTTAACTGCCCTCCTCAACACGTTAGGGAAGGTAGTGGAGGCTATCAGGCGTGGACCGGCTCGCTTACCTGGCCGACGCCCGCCAACTCCTTCGGAGCCGACATACTAGAGGCCGGAAGCTGGCATCGGCAGAACATACCATGCACCTTCTCCTCCAACGGATATGTCAAGTATGGTCTGAGGGCAAGGCGGCCTCCCTGCTGCTGCTCGACGTGTCCGGAACATACGACAATGTGTCGCGAGTATGGCTACTCCACAGCCTCGGAAACATCAGGTCTGCTAGAACATGGTATGCTTGATAGAGTCGTTCCTGAGCGCCAGATGCACCACTCTCAAGCTGCAGGAGTACACGGCGCCCTCGAAGCCTATCCACACTGGGATCCCGTAGGGATCACCGGCCTCGACAATACTCTACCTTGATAACATGGATAACATGTCGATCCTAGCAGTATGCTCGACGGCGCAACGCAGCTGCAAGACCCTCAAGAGCACCCACCGGAAGGCCGAACAATAGGCAGTGAAATGTAGCTCCAGAACGCACGCTCTCCGCCTGCCACACGCCACAATCAAGGCCTCCCCATCATGGGCATCATGGGCATCCACATGGACACCAGGCTCCGGTGGGAATACCACGGCGAGAAGGTGGAGGAGAAAGCCACGAAACGCCTCAGCCCTATCAGCCCTATCAGCCCTAGCATCCTCCACACGGGGCACCGGGTTGATCAATCTGCGCCATGTGTACAGAGCAACGGTCGTACCTTTGATGCTCTACGGCTGCTCCGTGTGGCAAGTCCTCGGCAAAGGGGCGCGCTAGCCACGATGCGATCAGGACCAGCCCCCTTTATGACGAGATGGCCCACCTGTGGCCAGCATACGGAGTCCCCTTGATCAACTTTCAACCATCCTGGAACGAAAGTACAATGTGCAGCTTGAGCGATTCGAGACACGCCAAGCACGTGTTGTACCGCCGTGGTGGACGCTGCCATTCGTCCGCATCAATGAATCCGTCGAGGACGCCATCAAAGAGCACGATGTTACAGAGGCCAGACCGATCCGCATCTACACCGACGGAAGCTCTTCCGACACTTCTACGGTGTACGCAGCAGAGCTGGGGGGACATACAAGCAACTGGCGCCACCCCGGCAAGATCGCCATCTTCACCGACAACCAGGCGACCGTTTAAGCGATACAGAACCCCAAATGTCCATCGGGATAGTATATGCTAGTCGAGGCCATTCGAGCCCGGTGCAATTCGATGGCCACCACAAAGTCCAACATGGGTCGATTCGCTGCTGCAGCGGGCGCCTCTGGTCACTCACTTCTGTGACCGTCCACGGCCATGTGGGTGGGCGGTAGCACACACAGACTGCACGACACGGCATGCTGTACGACATGGGCACGGCACAGCACATTTTACGGGCATGGACCGCTCACTGCGGGCACTGCACACTTGTCGAGTATCGCTTTCCCCGGTCGCACTCGACGATTCAAGGTGGGGCGTTCTGGGCAGGACGTGAATTCAGGCAGCATCGACCCAGACCTGGTCGGGCAGCGAAAAGTTCAAAGTAATTCCTGCTGCCAGGTCTGCCACCCACCTTCGCCTTCGCCTTCGCCTTCGCCTTCGCCCTCGCCCTCGCCCTCGCCTTCGCCCTCGCCTTCGCCCTCGCCTTCGCCCTCGCCTTCGCCCTCGCCTTCGCCGTCGCCGTCGCCGTCGCCGTCGCCGTCGCCCTCGCCCTCCAAGGCGCCGCCATGGCCATGAATCTTGCCGGGCTAGAAGACGCTCTCCGACCTACCGACCACACGTTCAAAGCATTTTACGAACACGGCTACCGGACTTGGTACGGGTTATGGGCGCGCGCTGCTGGCGATTGCACCCTCCCATCAACATGCCTCGAATGGGAGCATCTTTCCCCTTCAGCATCCTCATTTTCCTGTCGGTCTGGAACCAGACGAATCCGGGCTTGTGACTGCAAAATCCACCTGGCTATCCTCTGAAGGTCACTGCGATATCCCTGCCTTCGAGCAGACCTTCCAGATGGTGGCAACAATCGGGCGGCCGACATCAACCGTCCTTGCAGATAACCC
The DNA here is from genome assembly GCA_019137255.1 of Corinectria fuckeliana. Classification (NCBI taxonomy): domain Eukaryota; kingdom Fungi; phylum Ascomycota; class Sordariomycetes; order Hypocreales; family Nectriaceae; genus Corinectria; species Corinectria fuckeliana. Next base: position 64,964 of record WPDH01000273.1, on the reverse strand, counting down.
GCATCTATCGCTCTTCGAGTGGTTTGGCAACGACGACGGCCATCTCGTGGTCCTGATGTTCGCTTGGGCATACGCCCTGTCCGCCCGGTGGGCCGAGGTGATCCCCCGAGCATCTCCGCTGGAATACACCACGAGCCAGGCCCCTTGGACAGCCCATGCAGTCTCCGGCGACGCTGCTATGGTGGTCGATCTGGGAAACACGGCCGGCGAGGAAGCTCTTTGGTGGCAAGCTGTGCTTGCACCGGGGGAGGGTTGGAAGGCAGCCATACCCCATGAGCGATGGCGACTTCTTTCGCCTTGGAGTGTTACAAAGATGTTTGACAACACGAACATCTTCCTAACTGGTTCCTTGAGCAATGCGGATGCCCACTCATCGACCCCGGCATCCTTTGAAGCGGCATTGAATTACATTGAGCAGTATTCCTTCCTCCACGGCGCCGACTCGCAGAGCAGGGCAGCACTGGCCGCCGCACTATCTCTCCCCCTAGCCAAACTTGACAACAGAAAAGTCCTGCTTCATGCACCCCCAGGACTCTGCAGGCAATCGGCAGACAAGCGAGCACCCGAACCTTTACTTTTCGAGGAACGCCACCTACGCCAATTCGACAGGCTCGTGACCCTAAGCGCCAACAGTCGCGGTATGAAGGCCGTTCTGAGCAGCGTCTTTTACGAGTCTGGCGTACCTGCCAACGCCTGTGGTGCATGGGTGCAAGACACCATGGCCGTGCTGCAATCGAAAGGAACCGAGAAGCTTCACGTCCTGGCTCGCATGTTCTTCCATCGGAGTCCTCATATTGCGTACCTCTGGCTTGGAGGCATCATCACGGGCGCGCACAATGACTTTCTACGGAGCACAGCCAGCCTTCTTATCTTTAACAGGATCGAGCTTCACGAGGCGGCATGGACCGGTACCCTTTTGTCCTTTATCCAGGAACCGGTGGCTCCGGTACACCACGACGCAAGGTCCATTTCCCGAGCTGACGAGTGCCGATTGATGTTTCAGACCCAAGAACCGCCCCGAGAGCCCCCAATATACCCGTATCCTCCCCCGGGAGACACGGATATCAGGGACGCCGACCTTGGTGTACAGCTTCACGCACGTTGTCCCGGCAATCATGGCCTCCAGTTCTTGTCTCTGTCGTGGAATTGCGCGGGGGGCAGGGAGGACATACAGACAACAGGACCCATATCTGCAGCGTCCAAGGATTACATTGTCCATGACCCGCAGGATGAGGACGCAGCAGTTGAAGTGGACTATGGTTGGTTGGACCGAGAGACGGATCTTTCCGAGGGAGTTACGCGCAACATATTCACCTGGATGCGAGAGATGAATGGGCTCACCACGGCGGAGCGAGACATTTATCGTCACGAGTGGATTGACGATTTCGATTCCGACGACGAGAGTGTCCATCCAGAGGGAGATGGGCGCTCAACGACAGGTCTAAACAGTGGTGCCCAGATGGGTCGTTGGATGGCAAGCAGCTTGACCAGATGTTGCGACTTGATATGAGAGTACTGTAAGTCCCTGCCTATCTGCCTCCCATACTTTCTAACAGGCCTCACAACAGGTCTACACAGGGATACCTAGATGGATCGTTAGAGTAAAAACCTTGACTAGTTGTTGCGACTTAATATAGGAGTACTGTAAGTCGCTGCCTGCCCGCCTCCCATTACCTCTATCAGGTCTTGTCTCCCCTTCGTTCGTGCAGGTTCATCATTCTTCTGTAAGGAACAATGAGGCAGCTGTCTTTTGTCTAGAACGGAATTCTACTCGGGTACACATCGACCGACGCGCACCGCAGACATCCAAATCCACGCGACCAGCGAGCAAGCAATCGTCTCGGAGCATCTCGCTCACCCTCAACGTCCTGGTGCGTTGTAGGGGCGTTCGGAACAGCATATCCGTATAGTCCAACTTGCTTACCCAGGTAGGCAGAAACAAGCATCGTCTACGGAGTTACGGCAACGACTTCCGAATCTCTCGTTAACCTACGTCCCATCCCAGCCTAACCGTTTGACTTTGCCAACTGACATTCCATTCAGTTGCAGCATCAGGATAGGTAGACGACTCAAAATGCTGACCGTCATTGATTCAATTTTTGCGGCCGCGTCAAATTGTGGTTGCCGTCATGTGCCAAAAGTTGTGGCTTGTGGTGGCCTCAACCCTCAGGTCCCCCCAGGGAAGCCCCGACCTGCTCTTGCCGTTGCTCGAACCTGCCGGGCCTCAGCAGCTGTCCCTTGCTGTCTGGATCCGTGAGGTGCCTGTGCACGCGCTAGCCGATTTATATTGACTTGTCTTTTGCCAGCTTCCTGTGTCTCTTCTGTCCTAACCCAACCGTGACTTCTTAACAAGCCGCAACCATCCTAATCAACCGTCTTCAAACCAACGCTGTCAAGTTCCAAGAACAATTTCTCACACGATTCTCATCAAATTACGACAGCACGCCGGCCAAGTCTTCAATACTCCCATCCACGCCAGACCAACTCTTGACATTGTATCATCGCGGTTGAAAGATGGCGCGAATGTATGACCGGACACCGTCAATGGCCCTTTACCCGTTTATGGGCGGCCCCCCCCCTCCCCCCCCACCCGTTTGCGCCAAGTGTGGTCGACCGAAGGCGACGCAATGCGCTTACTGCAAGGCCCAACAAAAGAGTCGTGTACGTGTCCCTCACCTTTTGACTGATCTGTTGACTAACCACTGTAGATTGCACGGTTCTGCGCTGCGGTCAAGGCCTTTTTCCGTCACTAAAGTGGCACTACGAGGCGTCGGTGTGGGGACTGAGTTGGGGCGCGAGGACGATGCTTAATTACTAGTAGCCTACGGAGGTACTAGTCTCGGGAAATTACAGAAGCTTGGGATCCGTTGGCGCCGTCTCCACGATTGCCCTGCCCATGGCGCGCATGACCCCGTCCTGGACCTTCTGGCTCGGCACCTTGATTCCGCCGCTGGGGTTGGTTTTGGTCCCTGTTTGATGCAAAGGAGAAACGTAGCTAGCTTTCGCACTTTTTAAAGAAGCCCGGTGCTGTCAAGGTTCGCCGCGACGATGGCCGCGTTGAGGGCGCGCAGGTTCTGTTCGCGGGTGGGGCTGGTGCTGGTCCCTGCTGGGTGAACCCCCAAAGGCGGGAAGGGTAGGCTAAATCCTACGCCCCCCTTGCAACCATCCCCTTGCCGGTAGCTATGAACAGGCACACGGGTTTCTTACCCGAGGCCCCGCCAGAACCCCCGCCAGGAGCAGAGCCGCCGCTAGTAGAGCCCCCGTTGGTAGTAGAGCCCCCGTTGGTCGCAGGACCGCCGTTGGTAGCAGAGCCGCCGCTGGTGGGGGCAGAGCCGCCGCCGACGTTGTTGGTGTTGGTGTTGCCGCCGCCGCTGGACATTGTCGCTGACATGTGCTGGAGGTTTTTTTTGGGTGTGGTGTGTAGAAGGTTGCTTGGCTTGGTGTATTCGTTGGAATGACTTGTTCGCTGACTGCAGTCGCAATGTCGAGTGTGGTGATAACAAGATCGAGGAAGAAACGTGCGAGGCAACGCCTCTTTTATAGACCCAAGTCTATACCTGAATCAGTCACGTAGCACAGACAATTGGCCGTCATACTGCAATGTAATCTTTGCGTGTTGCTAATCTCTGCAAGTTGCTAATCTCTGCATGCTGCTAATCTTTGCAGGTTGCTAATCCTCGCAGGTTGTTAATCTTGACTAGGGAATATAGGATCACTGCCCGTGTCTGTCCGTGTGTCTGTGTACATGCTGGGCCATACCGTACCGCATCCCACCTGTGATGAGCCGTCCTAGCCAGCATCTTCAACGTGTAGAATGTTCTGTTGTTAAGTTGCCCAGCGCGACACGCTCCAAAAAAAAACCACCTTGTTGTCCGTGTACATGCTGGGTCATGCTGTACCGCATCCCACCTGTGATGAGCCGTCCTAGCCAGCATCTTCGACGTGTAGAATGTCCTGTTATTAAGTTGCCCAGTGTGACACGCTCCAAAAAAGCCCACGACGTGTCAACACTACGTGTCAACACTACGTAGCCTGTGCCATGACTGCCATCATTCGTCAAGCTCCTCGTCATAGTCCTCAGTTGAGCCAGGGGGGGTCTCCACAGCCGTGAGTCTGAGCCTGGATGGGACAAAAAACAGAGTCAGTAACATTCAACGACATGGGAATCCAAGGACACTGACTTCTCAAACAGGATGAAGAGCCTCTCCGCCTCACGACGAGTCTCCGCTGCCGACATTTGAGCCAGCTCGTGATGAGACTCCTCGGCCTCGGGACCCAGAACTTCGCCAGTCATGGGGTCGATGTTAGCCGCCGCCACGTACATCTGGACACCTCCGGCTCTGATTGAGGCGAAAGGCGTATTGATGGACTGCAGCATGCTCACGCCATACCCATATCCCACGCTGCTAAGAAGGCGATGAGCGTTTTCGTCCGCGAGCTTGAAGAGGAGCCACGAGCCAAGCACTTTCAGGGCGGGCATCGTCGAGTTCGCCGCGAGTCTGATCAACTTGTGCGGGAGAGTCGTGCCACGACCCAGCGACGAGGTCATGCGGTCGGCTGCGGATGCAAACATGCGTGTGCGGAGGTGGAGCCTCGTGCCTCGCTGTTCAGTGATTCGAACCAGCAGGATCATGAGCGGCGAGAGGTCGCTGGCTGCTTCTTCTCCTCGGTTGAAGGGAACAATGCAGTTGGGGGCTCGTTCACTGGGAGGTCGGACGACGGGAGGAGCGGGGAGGACCAGGTCCAGAATGTTGACCAACTTTTCCACAACGGAAAGCGGGAGCTGGTGTTCAAAAGGGAGTGCAACAGTGGCGCTGACGAGGAGCAAAACCAGAGGGCTAAGTGGTGGCGCCGTGACATGAACCTTCACGATCATGTGGAGGATGTGTGGCAGAGAGGCCAAGAACCGGTACATGTGCTCATCGTACCGAGGGTTGGCTCCGACGGTGCTCAGGAGGTTGAGAGTGAGAGTCATCAAGGGCACGAATCCGAGTCTCGGGAGAAGAGACAGATTCTAGAGGAATGATTGTCAGAGGAGTTTCAAGACTGATGGTAGATGGGAAGAGGGGTTTCGAGAGTGAGGGTAGATGGGAAGAACGCTTTCAAGACTGAGGATAGATGGGACGAGGGTTTTCAAGAGAGACGGTAGATGGGAAGAGGATAGATAGCTTGATGAGAAGAGGATAGAGAAGAAGAGGATAGATAAGAGAATACAGAAGAAGAGGATACAGAAGAGGATACTGAAGAGGACATAGAAGAAGAGGATACAGAAGAAAAGGATACAGAAGAAAAGGATAGAGAAGAGGATAGAGAAGAGGATAGAGAAGAAGAGGATATAGAAGAGGATACAGAAGAGGATGCAGAAGAGGATGCAGAAGAGAGTAGAAAAGAAGTACTAACGCCGTTGATGATATCATCAAGAGTATCGCCTTCGACATACGACTCGAGGTCCAGAGTCGGGTCGCCGAAGCAAATGATCATTATCTTGATCGCGAGACATGCTTCGTGGATGTCCTCGCTCTGCTCACAGCCATCAGTCAGTTGCACAACACAAAGGAGCACCAGGAGGCAACGTACCTGCATGAGAATCATCATGCCGTCGGTGTAACCCAAGCGGACAAAGACCTTTCTGGCCGGCTTGGACACCCAGAGAAAGGCGTTGACGCACTGCATGGCCAGGCGGCGAGTGGAATCGGACACATCGAGCTCGTCGCACGCGCAGAAACCGGCGAGGGCAACGCCGTCCTCCCAGAACTTGGCCTTGTGCTCTTCGCCACGTCTGGCGATGCAGAGGAGCTCCTGGAGGGCATCGTCACGCTTCGCCCCGATCTCGGTCTGGAGCTTGACGATGACGTCCATCTCAGCGGCGTCGTCGATGGACCCGGTGGTGTTGGCGATGAGCCCAGTGGTGTTGGCGGTGAGCCCAGTGGTGTTGTCGATGAGCCCAGTGATGTTGATGGGAGGTTGAGGGTGAGGGTGAGAATGAGGTTTGAGAGGATGAGGTTTGAGAGGATGAGGTTCAGGTTTGGAGTCCATCTCGCACAACAACTCTTAAGTAGGACTGGGAGTGGGGCGGTTTGGGAAGGCAGGAAGACTCCTGCGAAGTGTTTGAGTGGAAGAGATGGCTCAGGAAGGCAGGCAGATTGCAGTTACGTGGTTGGTGGGAGAGGTGGTTCAGGAAGGATGCAGTTTTGTGGTTGGTGGGAGAGATGGCTTTAGGAAGGAAGGGGGATTATGCTGAACTTAACTGGCTGGCGAAACGGTCGTGCTGCGCGCAGGTGACGAGTTGAAATTGGCAGGGCGGGCCACTGTGGTATATGGAATACGTCACAGTTATCAACGCGTTTGATGTCTGTTCTTTCCTAGGAGAAAGTCGGGTCGAGCAGCGGTGCTGCGCGCAGGTGACGAGTTGAAATTTGTAGGGCGGACTGGTGCGGTATATGGAATACGTCACAGTTGTCAACACGTTCGATGTCAGTTCTTTCCTAGGAAATAGTCGAGTTGAACAGTCGTGCTGCACGCAGGTGACCGAGTTGAAATTCGCAGGGCGGACTGGTGTGTTATGTGCAATACGTCACCGCCGACAACACGCTTGGCACCTGTCCTTTCCTTGGTGAATGTCGAGTTTGGTTGCCTACGAACATTGAGAGGGAATAAATCAAGCTGAGAGGTTGTGACGTAAGTACAAAACTCGGGTGCCGGCAGCATGATTCATCTCGGAGGTGCGTCATTCGCGCTCGTCAGGTGGCTCTCGAGCTCTGTGCGATTGCTGAGCCCCAACGGATGGGCTGTTCGTGTTCGGGACAGGGCAACTTGCCAGTGACTGCTGCGGCGTGGCAACCAAGAAGCAAGCCTTTGTGGTTTCCTAGTTTGAACGGAGGACAGTTCCTTGAACGGCGGACAGCTCCTTGAACGGCGGATAACTCCTTGAGTAGCGGATAACTCCTTGAGCAGCGGACAACTCGTTGAGTAGCGGACAACTCGTTGAGCAGCAGACAACTCGTCGAACAGTAGATGAGCCGCGAAGCACGAACAAAGAGACAGAGAACAGGCGACGGGCATGGTGTTCTATAACTGATGGACACGCTACAGATAGATGCTGTCTAGGCACAAATCCCACAGCAGCCTTTCATCTTTATCCACGCCTCTCCAGGAACCGGCACCCGAATCCCACCGAGATCAGTCTTTGCACACACGGTTGCTCGGTGGGCTCCGTCAGTTGACGGGATTCGCTCCTTCCACTTCCCTCTGTGATGCCACGGGCCCCAATGGTTTCCAACCGACCTGGGAGTCAACAAAGCCAACTGCGGGTCTAGCACGATGACCTCAGATATCCACAGAGAGCCAAACGCACAACAACGATGACGTCTGCGCCGAGCACAGGGCTTACTAGCACGAGCCTCGAACTGATGGTACTGGTACTTGCGGTTCTTGGTGAGCGGGCTTCAGGCTCGTGGTACTGGTACGATGGGTTGGTTTACGGGCCTCAGGCTCATGGTACGATGCGTAGACGGGAGCGTTGGCGTTTGCGGCAAGAGCAGCGTGTGCGGTGGGAGAAGCGTGTGCGTTGGGAGAAGCATGTGCGGTGGCAGATGGCCCGGCCAGCTCAACCGGCGAGGTCTCTCAAGGTAGGCATGTAGTTGGAAGTGAAGGAGCAAGTGTCTGTCAGGGTTGATGACGTGGTCAGAGAGCGGATCGTCTTTCGTGTCGAGTCCGGGACAACCAGTGGCAGATCCCAACCCATGTTATGCGTAAGCAGACTCCTCTCTCGCCTGCGCCAGAAAACGATGAAGCTCTTCTCACAGCCGAAGCCATCGACACTCGTCGTTCTCGACGCAACCCAGGAAAAGCGGGACGTTCTGGACCGGTCTCTGATGACTTCTGCTACCCGTCAACTGCCAATTGGGTGGGGCATCATGGGGCGTTCGGCACACACGCTCCACAGCGACCACAGACCACAGACCACGGATCACCGACTGGGTACTTTGTACGGGCCACAAGGGTCGGAAAGGTTAATTGTCTACCCGCCCCATGTCCTGTGGATCGTACTAACCAGTACGGAGTACAAGTGATGGTGCTCTATACTGTATGTACTTATGCATATCGTGCACGCCATATCCGCGCAAGAGCTACAGGAATACATTGAGAAACATGGGTGCTTGGACGGCAGGGGTGTTGGTGGTTGGCTCACGGCGTACTTACCCTAGAGGCTAAGAGCATGGGTTGGGAAGCCAGCTTGGGCAGGTACTACCACAGCGGGGGACAGCAGTGTCGCGCGTCTTCCTCCCAGCTTTCGATTCCCACCCTCCTCCACCTTGAACCAACCCCCGTCCCCGTCGCTTCCAGGTCCCGTCTATCCATCCATCAATCACTCAACAACGACGCCTTCAAATGCCGGGGAAACCCTCACTGGATCCCCCTCACGAGAAGTACCCCGATGGAGCAGATGGCCATCTATGAGGGAGCGTCACCGCGCACCATCCCCGGCATCGTGGTTTTCTGCCGTCCGGTAATGTCGACTTTCATGGCGTGTTGTCCTCCACCGACTAATGAATCCTAGGGTCGGAGGCCGGTCGGGTTACACGAGTACCGCGGATGGAAGTTCGCTGGGCGACGGCCGTTGTTTGGGCCCGGCAACGGTGCCATAAGCCTCGAATAAACCCCGCGTCGGCCACAAGACTGCATATCGTAGCACGGAACCATGGCACGGCATCGCAACGCCGTACGGAACATATCATAGCACAGCATCGCAGTTTCGCAGCATCGTAACACCGCAACGACCGCATCGCAGCACTAGGGGGCGCGCTTCACTGACCTCGTGCTGTTGTCTGCAGATATCCTAGAGGCGTGCTTCCCTTCAATACCTAAGTCTCAACCCCGCACTAACCGTATCGTAGCACCGGTGCGCTTCACCTTAATACCTAGGTCAATTGCCTCTGGCTGTTGTCCGCAGATATCCTAGAGGCGCGCTTCCCTTCAATACCTCGGTCGCAACACCACATCGACCGCATCACAGCACCGTGGGAGGCGCGCTTCACCTTAATACCTGGGTCAATTGCCTCGTGTTGTCCGCAGATATCCTAGAACCCCTCGAGGTCTGAACGGTACCAGTGCGTTGGTGGTTATGGCGGGGTACAATGACAGAGGGTCAGCTATCAGCCCCAGCATGGCTGGAAGGGCATGCTTTTTTCTTCAATCAAATTGACATGCTTGTTTTGGCCCATGCTCATTTTGTCCCCTTTACTTGACTGACCAAGCTGTCGTACGGATTCTTGACTTGGACAGATGCTTGGACTCACGACTGTACAGCACCCCCTCTGCTGTCTGCGCTGTGCGTGCCCGTGCTAGCATGAGGACTGGGTAGTCGCCTTGAAGTGGAGGGGGCAGGCCCTGGAGTGAGTACCTTCAGGGGTGGCCCAGCGGGCCCCAGAAGCTGTAAGTGCCATTGCTACCGCTGGTACCGAAAGGCAACTATCGTCGGACGTAAATTTAGGTGAGAAGCAATGTACTCTCTCTACTTGGGTATCTTGCGTATCAGAGCGCCCATAAAGATGGATCGGCACGGCCCAACCTGCCCTTGGGGGACGCAATGGGACACCATCTGTAAACGCACAACACTCTAGTGTTCGACATTGATTCCTTCAATAGAAATGCATATATGCAGGCAATTTTTTCATTATTTTCTCATGTTACTTGATCAAGAAACTCAGGGTCAAAATCATCACAATCATCAACGTCGGGACTTCTTTCATTGAAAATTTCGTCCATCAGCCTGTGATGTTCTTCCTGTCGATTATCTATGACTTTCTCCGCCGCACTGGATGAGCTGAAATTGCCGTGGTCAACGTCAAAGAGTCCCTAGCGCTGTCGTTTACGCTCGCCTTCGTCGACGTCCCCGGGCTGTGCCTCTCGATCCCGCTTGGACCCATGATCCGACGTGTTTGGAACATCCTGGGTAGTTTGACCAGCCGGGGCAGTTGGTCCATTCTGGGTAGTTGAGTCATGCTGGTTATCCGGGCTAGGTGGACCATCCTCGTCGTCCTCGCTGTCATCGCCGTCCTCGATGTCGCTGTTGAGTGGATACTTGTCACAGTGGGAAGTTGCACTGTGAAGGAAGCACATTTGGTAGTGGTGCCGTAGAGCATCCCGATCAACAGTTGGAGGCACATAGGCCAAAGAGTCATGATAGTCATCAATGGCGTCGTGAGGCACAAAGACTCGAATCCGCAACGTGTCGGGGTGAATGGAAAAGACCCGCTCCAGAAAGAGTTCCGGGAGGGGACACGAGAGAAGAATGCCGTTGGCAGGATTCCACGTCATTGTCCAAGCCTGCATCAAGCGATAGTCGCTGAACCTTTCGTGTAGTTCCCGGTCGTTGACGGCGGCCGGGTTAGGGTACAAGTGGTAATGCTGCAGCGGCACAATGTGGCACAGATGCACAGGAGGGCCGGTAGCCAGAGCACCGCCCAATGGCTCCGTGAAGCCCGTGACAGCGCACTGGCGAGGTGTCGCGGGAACCCAACCCATAAAGCTTGATATGGCGCATGTGGCCTGTTCCAACGTGATATTCGCTTGGGGAGGCGTGACCATGAGGTCCGGGTCCCCACTCGTGTATACAGAACCAGATGTCGCTGGTCTCAGGGCCCACGGTCTCAGGGCCCATGGTCTCTGGGGCGCTGCAGAGCACTCACATGCGCACTCTGCCATTTGAAAGGGGATCGCAGCAATTCGAGGGTCGTTGGAGGGTGTCTTCGGCGGCAGGTAGAATGGTGCCCGGACACGGCGGAGCGGCATGGGAATCGCCACTGGGGGGCCTACGGGAACGGTTAGCGATGGGCAGCCACGCGTACATGGTGCAGGTAGTTGATTTACCGAGGAAATTGAAGCTCGTGGAGACGCGATAACGAATGATTGGCTCTTGGCCTCCCGGGTACAATGGATCGAAGTCAGGGAATGGGAGTAGTTGATTTAAGCCGTCTCCGACGACGAACCTCGGGATAGAAGTCTTGTAGGCGAGCCTGTGAACCGGGTAGACCAAGGTAAAAGAGATATGAATCCAGGGGTTTGTCATGCGGGGGTGCAGCAGCTTGAAGCTTAGTTCCAACTCATCCGCGGCGTCACGGAAAGTCAGGGTTGTATTCAGCCTAGATCGATACATGCCGGCAAAAACACGGTCGCCCGCGGTCAGGAACTCAATGTTCCAGGCAAGGACGCGCGTCTCGGTCGTCACAGTGAAGGCCGCGCTGGGCATGGTTGAGCTGAACATGGTTGAGCTGAACATGGTTGAGCAGGACATGGTTGAATAGTTGGGCCCCGATCAAAGGCGCGATGGGCTAGGTTGGAAAAATGCCAAGACCGGATGTTGCGAGGTGTGAAAAAGGAGGACAGAGTTGGACGGTAAGACGCTGCCTGTTTTGTAGGTTAGAATGATGCCAAGGGGATGTTGTGAGCAAGACGCTACCTGTTTTGTGGGTTGGAAGATGCCAAGAGGAAGATACTAAGAGGATGTTATGAGGTATGAAAAGGAAGGACAGAGTTGCACGGCAAGACACTGCCTGTTGTGTAGGTTGGAAAGATGCAAAGGGGATGTTGCGAGTTGGGAAAGAAGGACAGAGTTGCACGGCAAGACACTGCCTGTTGTGTAGGTTGGAAAGATGCAAAGGGGATGTTGCGAGTTGGGAAAGAAGGACAGAGTTGCACGGCAAGACGCTGCCTCTTTTGTAGGCCGGCGAGTTGGAGCAGCGGGGTTAGTGTTGATCCGAGACAATTGCCGGGCTGCATTCGGAGTTGTTGGGCCGGGTAATTGAAAACTGTTGAGTGTCTTGAAAGAGATTTCCCTGTGTCGGCCGCCTGCATAATCTGCGTTACGAGGCTCCGAGGTGTGCGCAACACAACCGTGGTCCGATCTTGCCGTGATTCCTACCGAGTAAGAGACAAGATGGGAATGAGAAGGAACTAGTTCAATAAGGTTATGAGGAGCGACCCAGCATGGTCCAACTGCGACGATGATATGGATCTCAAACGTTAGTTCGGCCAATCTAATTGGGCATCCTTGGTACCCCAATACCCCATTCTCTGCCGCTCGGCTAGGTATCTTCAGGCCCTCTTTTTGAGACGGAAGCTACTTAAAAGTGGAATACCGGGGCAAGTACCGAGCTAACGTTTGAATCCTTGAGGGCTGTTACTGCGTCCTCGGCTTTAACAGGAGATGGTCTTTGATGCAATCTACAGCGGGAATGTGACGTTGATTCTTGAATGGAATGCGCATACGCAGGCAATTCTGGCACTACACGGCATCGACCCAGCACCCAGCTGCCCCAGACCTGGCCAGGCAGCAACCACCGACCACCAATCGCCGCATCGACCACCGACCACGGCAGCGGACGGTGCCCAGAGACTGTGCGGTGCCGCCCCATGCACTTGGCCGTGAGTGGTCGCAGAAGTGAGTGAGAGTGAGAGAGTGAGCGAGCACCTGAACCAGATGCTGAGCCAGTTTGCTAGCATCGCTGACCGCGGGCCCCAGGCCAAGGAACAAAATTCACTTTTTGGAGTTATTGCAGGCAGACAAAACGGAACACTGGGAATCAGCCTTTGCAAGCGGAGAAGCGTCTTTACTAACCATCTTATTAGGATAGAAGAAGCTTTTGAGCATCGTACCAAGCTTCGTTATCATTATCCTCCCCCTCCTCGTTCTCTTTGTTCTCCCCCTCCTACTCACTACTTGATCTTCTTGTTCTCCTCATTCTCCTTGTTCTTATTCTCCCCCTCTCCTCTGCTCCCCCCTCCCCTTTCTTTCCTCCTCTTCCTCCCCTCTTCGCTTTCTCTCTTCCCACCCCTCTTGATCTCATCTTGTTGCAGCCCCCCCCTTCTCCCCCCCCTTAACACGTTCTAGGCTACCGTGCCCTAAATAATAGGGGTTAGTGAGGCTAAAAACGAGGCATAGTAAGAGACTTACAGGGCGTTGGACGGCCCCGGCACGGTAGGATGGATGTCTCTTGGGGGTGCGGGAAGCTCTTGAGGATCGTACCAAGCTTCCCGCACCCGAGTGAGCAGCCCTGCGCGCACTCGGGCGCCGCCCTAAGGAACAGGGGTTAGTGAGGTCAGGAAATGAGACATAGTAAAATACTTACAGGGCAGCCCCAGCCCGTAGGATTGGGGGGGTGCGGGAAGCTGTGGGAAGCGGTTGACGATTGGGGTCAGCTTCCCGCACCCGAGTGAGGCGGCGGGGAAACAGGCGTCGCCCTAAGGAACAGAGGTTAGTAAGGTCGGGAAACGAGGCATAGCACTTACAGGGCGTTGGCCCCAGCCCGTGGGGTGGAGGAGGGTGCGGGAAGCTGTGGGAAGCGGTTGACGATTGTGGTCAGCTTCCCGCACCCAAGGTGTTTAAGTACCCCTATAGGTAGGGGGCGAGAAGAAAAGACGACCGAGAGGGGTCGTGAGGACGGGGAGTGGCAGCGTCGAGATTTGGGCGGTGTTTCGCAAGAGGTTTGTGGCAATGGAAATTTTCATTCCACGCTGCCATCTCCCCTGTGACACAGGTGGTTGGCGATTACCGTGTGGTCCATTTTCGTCTTCTAGGATATGCGACTTTCGCCGCCAATCTCCCAAGTTTTCGTGAGAAGTGCGGGAAGCTTTTGAGGATCGTACCAAGCTATCTCTGCGATACGGTGGTCGGCCGACGATAAAGCTGAACCTTAAGGAATAGGGGTTAGTGAGGTTACGTAAGGAGGTATAGTAAAGGACTTACTGTACGCCGGCCGTGAGCTAGTGGTCTTGTGAGGGTGCGGGAAGCTCTTGAGGATCGTACCGAGCTTCCCGCCCCCGAGTGAGCGGCCTGCCCTGACGGGCCGACGGCGCGAGTGCAGTGCCAGTACTAGTGCGAGTGACGGTGGTGACCGCAGGATGAGGAGCAGAGAATCCGGGCTCAGCCGGCGAGCCAGTGCCAGTCGGTGGTGACCGCAGTAGGCACATAGTAGCCAGGTTGAGAGCCTAGCGGCGGCGGTAGTTTGAAGGGTTGGCAGAGGGGCGGCGAAAGGTCGGCCAGGATGTGCGATGGAGGGTAGTAGTGATAGAAGCGAGGGATGCGATCAGAGGATGCTAAGGATGGTGTTGACGATGTCGACGACAACCATCTGCCAGCCCGCGAGGCCGGGGGGACGAATTGGCTGGCCAAGCTTCCTTGAGTCAGGCGCAACGTTTTCCTGTATGAAAGGTCGGTTGTGCTGACTACTAGTAGTAGTCGAGAATGTGACGAGTAGTCGAGAGTTGGTTGTGCTGACTAGTAGCCGAGAACGGTGGCTGGGTTGGTTCTCTCCATGAACGGAGGTCTGGCGGCCAAGCCCAGAGGGCAACTGCCGAATGCTCCACTGTTGAAGCTCGACGAAACAAAGACTTCGCCGTAGGAGGACAAGCCGTCCACTGAGAAACAGGGGTTAGTGAGGTTAGGAAAGGAGGCATAACAAGAGACACTTACTGGCTATTGGCCGTGGGGTGGCGGTCTTGGGATTGAACCAAGCTTCCCGTACCCAAGATGTCTCCTTGTCGTCACTCTGAAAGGTGACGTCGTCGACGTCCATAGCATCATTGAAATTAGCAAAGGGCGCATTTCGGCCTTGTGTCGTAAGGTGCTGGTGGGTTTGAGTCCAACCTGGGAGCCAGCTGGTCGTCCGCCCAGGCTCCTGCCCGCATGTCCCTCAATAGGACCCGCATTGGCAGGAGACACAGAGTGATTGGTGTTGTCAGGGGGAGCAGGATCGGCGGTTTTGGTGTTGGTCGTTTTGACCCACAAGACAGAGGTCAAAAGGGCAAAAGGCGAAAAGCGAAAGTCGGCAAGGGGACAAGGGGACAAGGGGACAAGGGGACAAGGGGACAAGGGGACAAGGTGACAAGGTGACAAGGTGACAAGGGCGGTCCAACGTGGCACCCGATCGGAGGGTTCCTCTCACGAGGTTTGGGTTTTTGTCTTGATGCTGATTCGAAGGAAGAGGAGCACCTGGGCGAGAGAGGGCGCATCTCGGCCACCGAAGAGGAGCACCTAGGCGAAGGAGGGCGCATCTCGGCCACCGAAGAGGAGCGGCAAGGAGATGTCGCAAGCTCAAAGCGGGACGGACGACCAAACCTTGATTGTGGCCGAAGAGACCATGTCTGAGGTAGACACAGTAGCCAATGCCAGCCACAGCAGTTACTGGGCTTCCTTGGTTTTATCCAGACTGGCATTGGCCTTGGTTTTTGTCTTGATGCGCGGTGCACTTGGCTGATGGCCTAAGGGAAAGAGGTTAATGAGATTAGGAAATGCCCGTATGGGTAGAAGATGGAGGTCGTCGTAGGAAGGGCCATACCAATGTGATGCTCGGCGGAAGGCCGCCGCCACGTCAGAGCCATGCTCGGATGAGGAGTCGTTTGTCATTGACTCTGAGGAACTGGAGATGTGAAGACGGCCGGGAGATGGATGACCTGGCCGTCGAGGCGGGACATAGGTGAAGGCAGTGGGCAGGCCTGGGTGGAGGCAAGCCCCAAGGTTGTGCTGTCTCTTGGGGGTCAGCATGTGCGCGAGGGGATTTGAAAGTTGGGCCAAGTACTGACAGAGGCAACAGGCGACAGCGTTAAAGCTAGGGGGATGGTATTGTAGGATGAAGTTGTGAGGATGAAGTTGGGAGGATGAAGTTGGGAAGATGAAGCTGGGGGGAAAGCTGGGGCTAGAAGGGAAATGGACCTGGCTTGTTGGGGATGAAGATTGTTGGGGATGAAGTGGTGAGGATGAAATGGGGAAGGTGGTGATGAAGCTACTCAAGTAGGCAGGAGGCACGCGGTGCACAATAATTTTAGCTTTAGGGCATGAACTCTCGCTGCTCCGCGACCGGGAATGACTCACAGAAGTCACGGGAACGCCCGACCCTGTTGGCCTTCTTTCCGTCTCGAAGTGCCCTTCCGTCCAGTCCAGGAGCGCCTTGCCAGCCCAAGTGGCTGGGTCTTGCCTCAAGGGGGGGGGGGACGGTTGCCTTCAAGGCCCTGCCGGAGACGGACGTGGAGGCGGAGTCGGCGAGGGCGACGGACGAGGACACAATAGCAGAGACGGCCAACGAACTGGCAGACGGCCAAGAACGGGGCCAAGACCTAGGTTACATAAGACCCAGCTCGAGACGGGGATCTAGCCCGAGACGAAGGCCCATCAGGGTGGAAGACGGTCGCAAAGAAGGTCCCAAAGACCAACCCAGAAAGCCATGGTGTCTAGATAAGTAGTAACAGCCTCACCCCCACTTGGAAAGTACTGGATCGTCCTTCCTTCCGCCGTTCCGTCGAGAAAAGCAACTCGATGACGCCCATATTTGAAACAAGCTTTAGTTGAAGATGGGTGAGGTGTCAAGTTTGCATGGCGCATCGAGAAGTCCCTCTCTGACCTTGAGAGCTTCGGGCAAGCTTGATGAAAACAAAGTTTAAATCAACGACTGGTGGCACTTGGGGCGTTGGGGCGGTAGTCTGTGGTCCGTGGCCGTCGCTGTGATAGTCGGTCGAGGTGTAGGGTAGCCGACTCGCGGTACTACTTGCAGCACCCAAACCTACTAGCACCCACACTGCCCAAACTGCCCAGACTACCCACACTGCCCACACTGCACAGCCAGACTTGCCGGAACGCCCCGCTTTTCTAGGTTGCTCAGCCATCCGGGTTATACTTACGCAGCAGGTACGATGGAACTGTGTAAGTAGTGCCACCAAACCCTCCTCTGGGAACTTTTTTTCCCCTTGTCTCTCGTTTCACCGCCAGCCTTTTCACCCCGTCACAAACTTCGACCTGTTTCGAATCGCCGCCTACACCGTTGACCAGATGGTCGAAAACGGCATCCGCCGTCTTGGCGACCGTCGCCTTGGTGGCAACCGTCGTCTCGACGGTGCTATCGCGTCGGCCCCAAGCCTCGCCCCAGAGTGGGTTGAGCCAGAAGCGGCTTTCAAGGACAAGCACGAAAGCCTTTCATTGAACGAAGACAATGGACAGCTGTGATACGAGCCAGGCTGAGCATGACGATGCTAAGCACATACTAGCCATCCCTTGGAGCACATCGTTCCCCGTCCAGCTCAAGTCTCCCGTCCAGCTCAAGTCTCCCGTCCAGCTCAAGTCTCCCGTCCAGCTCAAGTCTCCCGTCCAGCTCAAGTCATACCTCGACCCAGCCGAAGCTGAATCCGGCATGGCAGAACCCCACTATCTTGCCGATGACCTGGTCAAAGACCGAGAGTTGAGTCCCAAGTCTCATCATCTCCCCAAGGACAATCAAACTTGTGTGAGTGGAAATTCCGATGCTGTCGGGCTCTTAACCTTTGTCTTTACTGACCACGGCTTCGAATAACGCCAATGGTACGGCGTTTAGATACGCCAGTCTCTAGAGAGGCGCTGTTTCCGTTCTCCCAGCTTCAACTTTGTCCTTCAAGACGCCGCACCGTCTACTGCATTACTTTATCCATTTGTCATGGCCGTCAGTCTTGAAGCAGCAACCCTGCTCCTCGTTGTGTTGGTGTCGAGGCGCTGACCATCTTTCTAGCCCTTTCTTCTCCAAGGAGTTCAAGCAATTCAAAGAGTTTAAGAAGTCCAAGGCGTTCAAGGAATTCAAGGAGATTGCGTTCAGAGGTAAGCAATCTGGCAACGGCAGTGGCTATTCCCACCGCCGTCTCTCAACTCCTCTTCTCACATTCATCTAGAGCCACATCAGTGAATACCCTCCGTTCCAAGACGACTGCTTCAGCCAGAGCCGCGGATATCCTTAGCCAATTCCACACCGTCACAAACGAGCATATTACAGACTTCCGTCTAGTAATGGCGGACTTCGAACCACTGGGAACGATTCCGGTAGTGAGTACAGCAGCAACCAGCTCGATTTGAACGGCTACACTTTCTCAGCTAGAAATGCGCCCTTTGCCCTAGATAGGGACGTCCCGGCGTTAAACAACACAACAACAACAGCTACATTTCCAGCATCACTCTCGACGCTTGCAGGCTCCGCCTGATCGACTTCCTGCACAACACCCAAGAAACTAGGGCCAGGGACTCAAAGACGACGGCCGAGATTGGCGATGCACTACGGGTGCACCTGAACAACCTCAGACCATCATCTCCATCTTCACCGACTTTGTCCCTCCCATGGCCCTCACCCACTCCGTCCTCTCCGCCCTGGCCGTGCTAGCGATGAGGAGGGCCGGCAGGCATCTACAAGCCCCTAAACTACCCAAACTACCTGGGCGCCGTCTCCAAGATCCTGCCCCATTTGGTGTTTCAGCAAATCATGTTCCCGCACGATCCCACCAGCTCTCTGGTTTCCGAGGGCCCTTAGATCGATGTCGCAGGCTCTATTATCTGCAGCCTCGAGAGCAACAGCACCACCAGCACTCACCGCTCCCCCCTCCCGCACATGCACTAGATGCAGGCCAAGCTCGCGGGCATTCAAAACGACACATACATCCCTATAAGCTTCAACTGGATCGACCCCTCTCGCCAGACCGCAGTCAGCCAAGGCGTCACCGTCACACTGGACAACATACGATCCCTAGCAGCACTGGCCATCTAAGAGGCACAGTCTCTGCTGGCCAAATGTCTCTTCGAGTCCCCTGGACAGCCTCATCCGCTCCGTCTACCCATGCCACCCATCGTCCACGACGACAACAAAGACAAGGCTGGTTCGTCTTCTCTCGGCGCCTCTGGGACTACTAGCGCCCATTGAGATTATCCATCTCACTCCTGCCTCGGTTTGGAAGTGCGAATACACACTGTCCCCTTTGTGCTACCTAGTATCAAGCTAACGGCATCAACGGCAGCGGCCTCAGTCCTCAAGTTAAACCGCAGCAGCGGCGCCTGCTCAACAATCTACTCGAGAATGAGCCGGTGGGAGCCAGCATAAATGACAGCGGGCCTACTGAGAAGCCGACGAAGACCAGCGGCACCTACTAGGACGCTCCCGACAAGGACGGCAAGAAGGGAACCCCAGAGACGGAGGTTGCCGACGTCCCCCTTCTCCATCCCATCCCCCATCGACCCGCAGCCGCCGCTCGCGTCCCATCTCGCACCGCAACGCAACCTCTGCAACTCTATCGAAAGGAAAAAGCAGCGCCAGCAAGAGATCAGCGCCAAGAAGAAGCCCCCCATCCGGGGCATCGTCATATTGCCGGTACTTTAGGCAAACTTGCGCGTACTACCGCGTCCGCTTAGCCACCTACCCGACTCCCCTTCGCCTGGGTCGGCCCTGGCTATTCAACAATGGTCTACAAAGAAATGACCATGACCCTCGACATGGCAAGGTGTGCTGCAGATCAAGCTATCGCCAGAGCGAAAACACACCTCAGCACGTGCCTATTGAGAATGCTGGACAAGTCCCCCTCTTTGCCAGACGTCATCTTCGATGACATCTTCGATGACAAGGCTGGAAAACGTTTCTCGACCATGCCCAGAACCAAGGCTGGGCTGCCGCAGACACATGGTCTCGGGACGCCTACAATAGTGCCGACCCAGACCAGCGGCGCTCGTGGACCACCTTCTACAACGAGCTACGAAGTGAACGCATCGCTCGCTACCTCAGCGACGTCCGGGGGCTGCTGCTCGACCCAGCAGTCGCAATCGTCATGACTCTCGGCACGCCGCTGCTGTACCACAAACGGTACACATTTCCCTCGCTCCGCCAAGCGGAACATGTTCGTGGTTGACAGCCGTGTGGGCATCTACACACTATACCACAAGGGCTACAGCTACACCGGCAAGCCCTATCCCGTCTGGCGCTTTTTGGCTCGGGGGCTTGGAGGCATCTTCTCGTCAAGCACGCGCTTGTCGAGCCACTTCGTTCTCTTGCCTGTTTGCCTGGTTCCACGACTCGAAACGATTCCCACCCTCCAGCCCCCGATCGATCCACTAGGTCCTATCCGCCTCGGCCTCTCATCCATCATCCGTCATCCATCATCAACTCTCGTCGCCCTCGACAAAAAGAAATACCCGTATTTCCATCGACGACCATCACTTCATTATGGTGTCGGAGGAGACAGCAATGTCGACTTCCAGCGAGCTCGGCTCGAAAAAGCTTGGCGATATATAGGAGGCGGCGACGTCAACTTCCAAGAGCTCGGCGCGAAAAAGCTTGGCGATCATCAGGAGGCGTCGCCGACTTCCAAGAGCTCGGCGACGTCGACTTCCAAGAGCTCGGCGCTAAAAAGCTTGGCGATCTTCAGGAGGCGGCGACGGCGACGTCGACTTTCAAGAGATCGGCGTCGTCTACTTTCAAACTGCGCAGGCTATCCGTCGCCTTGTCTTTGTCTTTCCAGTTCCCGTTCATGGCACTGTCCGCCGGAGAAACCAACAGAGACGGTCATCTTGGGGACGCAGTTGTCAGCGACGGGTATGAAGAAAGAGGTAGAGATGGAGGTGGAGCTGGCGTCGGG
Source organism: Corinectria fuckeliana (assembly GCA_019137255.1). Classification (NCBI taxonomy): domain Eukaryota; kingdom Fungi; phylum Ascomycota; class Sordariomycetes; order Hypocreales; family Nectriaceae; genus Corinectria; species Corinectria fuckeliana. The sequence continues at coordinate 44,558 of WPDH01000273.1, read as the reverse complement.
GTCGGGGACAGTGGTGGTGGTGGTCTGAGAGACAACAGTTCTCTCAACGTCATCATCGTCGTTGTCGTCTCAACATGGGCCATGGCGGAACAGACGGTCGGTACAGCAGCGGCAGACGGAGTGGCAGCGGCAACTAGAACCAAGCCCACCAGCGCGGGACACGGTCGGACAAAAAGGCCTAAAGGCCAACCCAGAACGCCCTGCCGTCAACCCAGAACGCCCTGCCGTCCTTGGTGAAGAGGGAGGTCCAGAAGGGGAATACAAAAGCAGCCCACAGACGGGAATCCACAGTTCCCATGTACATCTATGGCAAGAGAGCCCGAATGTGGACGGTGCGCATGAACTTGCTGGAGAAGCTCTAGGACTTTGTCTACGTGAGCACACTGGTATAGACTGTTATTTTATACGAGGCGCTAACCACCTAATACAGAACTACAAAATTAATACCGAATAAATTCCAAACGCTCCTTTGCCTCTGCACTTTCAATGTGGACTTGGATTTAGAAGAGTTTGTCTACCAAATCCGCGCAGACAAGAGGTCACAGGACCCACGTCGCCTCTACAAGGGAATTGGGTGGACTCATGCCTTGGGCCAACAGTCACCCGATTCTATATACACTCAAGTCCCCTTTCCCAGACTCGGAGTGAAGGTCCAGAGACGGTCCGGATCCACCCACAAATTCGTTGGGGATCCAACCATCACGACAACGAAAATGAACGCAACATTACTAGAAACATATTCCCAATCGGCCCGGTACTGTCTAGAAACTTTCCGAAGCAGACAACTGTGAGCAGGCCTAGAGGCAGGCCTTGGAGCAGGCGAACGACAAGTCGCCCATCTTCTTGCTTCCGGCAGCCTTTAGCCGGTGGTTTAGGCGTGTCAAAGACTCGATAAAAATGCCGACGCTCTTGTTTTAAGTCCTTGTTGAAGGCCCTTGTTGAAGGTCCGTGTGCCGGAACTCGCAACGGCCAGCAATGAAATGTAGAGAGTGTTGTCGGCCTTCGGCTTGGTGTCCGCTGGAAGCGGACAGGAAGAGGGGCGGGCCAGGGACCCGCACTCTCCAGAGCCTTTTCTGACCAGCGCTCCAGCCACTGCCGAGGAGGGACGACGAAGACGACCGGGTTTTGAACTACATCAATACCAGCAGTGTGCAGGAATTGACTGCGATGACGGGCATAAAGAGGCCCAGCTCGAGGTCTTGATCGAGAAGCGCCCATTTAGTGACATTGCAAAGGCCCAGCGGGTTACCATCAACAAGAAGCAGGGCGCCCGCAAAGCAGCGAAGCTCAGCAATGGTGAGAATGTCGTGGAAGCCGTCGAGGTCTTTCTCAATGCAAGTTTCTGCCATCGTCGATGTTGTCACCAAATGCGAGGTCGACGCAAAGGCCGTCAAGGGGCAGGTCGAAACATGGCGCAGAGAGCTACCCTCGATTGTCGACCACCTACCCTCGATTGCCGACCACCTACCCTTGATTGCCGACCGGCGCGGCTGCTGATACCATCTCGCGGGCGGGCTGCTGATGTGCATCGGCGATCGACGAGGCCCCGTCGGCCAATGCGGAGACGGTCCGGGCCGCGGCAGCGAGCCGATGCAAATCGTCCCATGACAAGACAGAGCAAGGATTCCTTGGGAGATTGACGGTCGCAGAGTGGAGTAGCATATCAGTTCACGCCGGCGCCGAACCCAATCCTCGACTACGAAAGCGCACACGGACGTCCGGCTGGCGGTGATTGCATTCAGCATCGGTCGTGGTCCCATTTTTAGGCAGCAGGTCTGGGTCTGGATCAAGATGGCCGCCGTGGACCGGTCGCCGCCGTGGACCGTGGTCTCATCTGGTCTGGTCATCGCCGGTCATCGCCGACCGTCACCGCTGGTCTGGGCCGGTCTGCTGGGAGGGGCAATGCACGGCGACGCAGATAACAGCGGACCCGATGATGGGCACTGACTCAACACTGTACTTGCCTAGCACACAATCACTTCCCCAACCCTTACAACCTGTACGAGGTCACCTTGCCTCAACATTTTTTCTCCGCTCCCCCGCCCGTCGGCAGATCAATCGCGTCTTTTCAGCAGTGGCTGGGAGTGCCTCGCAACCATGACGCGATCCATCGGTGATCTAGTGGATACATACCAGAGTTCGATCCCTTGCAGCGACCATCGGGCTCGCGGAAACAACCGCCGTGCGGCTTCGGTGCTTACGCAGGCTGTCACCGCAATGTCATCGGAAACTCTTGTCCCCGGAATTGCGGGCGTCTCTTCTGCAAGGGAGAGAGATGCGCGCCACTGCCCGACCGGGTTCTCCCTTTTTTGCTCAGAAGGGCACACTCTAAATGGGCTTCTCGCCACCGGGGAGCCTTGCAAACAGAAGAAAAATGGTCCCCCAGTGAGTGACCATCCCGCACTTTGTAAGACGCCATTCTCGAACCTTGTTACATTTCAAGTCCTGTATTAGCCCAGCCATTCTAATCTCTCATGTCTCGCAGCAAGAATTAAGAATAACCTTTGGCCAGGGAGACGATTGTCTGAACAACTTCTCCGGTCCTCGCTTGAGACGTACCATTCTTGATTCACTCCCTGCTGGATGATGTCAGCATTCGTTGCTCACAGTCATGAAACATGGCTCATTCAGTGGCTCAGTGGCTTTTCACCAGGTATTTCTACCCGCAAGCAGTCGAGTTTTGCTTTCGCCCCCTTCAAAACTTATACGTCTTTATCAGTCGTTCTAGCCCGGCGTCGTTGGTCATGCCACGATAAGTTTTCAACACTTCCCAAGCCGCTAGATGATGAGCGCGATTGAAGAACCCACACGACTAGCTGATGGTAGTGCTACACCATCTCCCAACACGCACCACACCCGGACCACCACCGAGTCAGAAGGTGTCGACGTTGAGCACGAGCAACATGTATATGGGGGAGGACTATCCTACACCTCGCAGCTCTCCAGCCCCGGACTCCCCAGACTCCACCACTTACATGGAGCCTTCGGATCTCGGTACGACAACCCACTCTACCATGACCACCACAGACCAAGCAGTTGCGGGTGGCCCCACGGAGCATGGGGAAATGAACCAACCCTTTGCCGCGCAGTCTCTGCACGCATCTCAGAACCCGCAACCCATCATGCAGGAGACGTCCATGCTGCAGGAGACGCCCACGCCGCACGGATTGTCCACAGACGAGATGCGCACCCTTGGAATGCCTATGCTACATGGAACGCCCATCCAGCACGAAGAGCCCATTCAGCACCGGCCCATCCAGCCCCGGCCCATTCAGCACGAGATGCCCATCCAGCACGGGATGCCCATCCACGGGATGCTCACACACGAGATACCCATACACGGGCTGCCCATCGAGAACGAGATGCCCATACACGGGTTGCCCATCCAGCACCAGATGCCCACAGACGAGATGCCCACGCATGGAATGCCCATGCTACATGGAACGCCCATCCAGCACGAAGTGTCCATCCAGCACGACGCGTCCATCCAGTATGGAATGCCCATGCTGCACGACGATGGCATTCAGTACGGAATGCCCACCCAGCACGGAATGTCCCCCCAGCACGAACTGCTTACCCAGCACGAACTTATGCAGCGCGAACTTATCCAGTACGAACTAGACCAGTACATGCGGCAGAACAACATTCCCTGGAACTGGGCGTGGTTCCAATCCCTGCCCAGTTATCCCAGCCTTGACGGTTCGCCGCATCCCATCTACCCATACAACGAGGCTAGCTACGACAGCGGGTACCATGCACAGCCAGACTCCTCGCACACGGCCACCCCAAGGCCCTCGACGGTTGCAGCCTCGGAGCAAGCCGGCGCGCGATGCAAACCAGACGGACCCAGCGACGACAGCTCCAAGGCGGTGCCGTCACATGGTCCGTCTTCGATACCCGGGGTCTTGACGCCCTGGCGCGTGACGTCGCCGTCCTCTCAGGAGGACGAGAGCAAGGAGGACGAGAGCATGGAGGATGAGAGCATGACGGACGACGGCGTGGTGTTGTCGGTAGAGGATGCCCCAGCTGTGTCTCGGCAGGGAGATGAAAACATTGTCGACGAGAATGAATGCGAGGATGTGGAGAGGCAACGGCTGGGTAGCGCGCTTGAAGAGTTGGGCCATCTGGAGGGTCGGTTGCAGTACCTGAACAGGGAACAGCTGGGGTTTATTGAAAACAGCTTTGTGGACTGAGGCTCTGCACTTGACAAGAGGTTAGGCCAGGCCCTCGGACAGTGTCTAGACTGTACGCTCCGGTTGGGAACATGTCTCTAGAAAATGTTGTAGTAATGTCGCGTTCATTTTGGGTGTCGTGGTTGAAGCCAGAACAGGCAGTGAGACCAACCGTGACTGACACCGACCAGCGACACCGACCAGTGACACGGGCTCAGCTACAGCGCTATCATGCTGCTATCAGTGCTATGTAATCAGGTGCCCAGAGGCCAACCAGCGTCCATCTGCCCCACCTTCCCCCCACCGCCCCACTGTCTGGACGGACGTGCAATGACATGTACCTGTTGGTGGTAGGACCACTAGTCAGGCCCGCTATCGGGCACCGTCCACATTTCTGCCTTAGATGCTAGGCATCTAGCGACAACGGCGATCCCCTTGGGGACTCACCGTTCCGCCCCCTTTTCCTAGCTTAGTACAGTTACACAATACACGCAGTCACATCAATAGTACCTAAGATTGTAGACTGTGCCGTTCCTCCCCCTCTCCATCACCCATACCACCTTCCGCCGCCGCGCTCGCCACTGTGTCCACCGTGTCCCCAGCCATCGTCCTCCCCCCCAGCAACCTAGGCTCTCCCACACCATCTTCACCATTCACCATTCAACCAACCGATACGCTGCATTGAGTCCACCCCAAATGCCCATCAGACCAGTCTCATGCTTCTTGTGTGGCGCCTCCATTGACGAGTCTGCGCACCTGCCAGAATGGATGGGTCAGTTCAGAGTCTGTGAGTAGCTGGAACATGCCTGGAACCCCTCCTGGACCTTTCATTGATGCCGTTTAGTGTACACAGTACTCCAAGACTGGGGCGCCGCACGTGTTTCTGGTGTCGGGAGAAGGCAACAGTTCGAAGACGTCGTTCCCCTTGACCAGTCCATCAACGTGGACGTGTCTGAGTCCACCATGGACCATGGCTGGGTGCAGATTGGTCTCATGAGATCTGCCTTGGGTGGAGAGTATCTTCTAGATCCGCTCATTATACCTCAGCCACTCTGGGGGTTTGCGCTTCATGACGGATGCTGGCATCTCCTGTGCGCTGCAGACACTCGCTTCCGAAACCAAAGCACTGTCCAGGCCCTCTTTGATCTCTGCAGATCACAGCCCATACAGCGAGGAGTGTGCAACTGGGGTCACAATTACCATGGTCTCGTCAGCCACGACGTTGACATTGAGAAGCTGTTTCCCGGCGAAGAGGCGATTCTTCAGGGAGATGAGCTACCAGACGGCCCTCACAGATGTGACCCAATGCATATTCCCCATCTGCATCGTCTCATGTCCCCCAATGCAGATGGGAACTCGGCGACAAGACACAAACCCCATCAACAACTCAACATGATGGCCTCGACCAACAGCGACCCACACACACCCCATCAACAACTCAACATCATAACCTCAATCAACAGCGACCCGCTTGGCCGCTTGCCACCCGAACTCCTCGTTGACATCCTCGTCCGATCGAAATCAAGCGACGTGGCAAATCTGCGCCTAGCTTCCAAGTCCATAGCCAATCTCAAGCTTCCAGATGCATTTTGGTCTTCAAGATTCTTGCCTGGTCGGGAATTTGACCACATTTTCGAATTGGTCGGCTGCCAAACGGCAAAGGGGCGATGGAGATCTGTCTATGACCAGGCTCGGGTCTTGCCGAGTCTCCCAGCCATGAAAAACAGGCAGCGCGTCTGGGCTTTGGCGCTTCAGTTGAGAAACTTGGTTGCCTTGAGATTGGAGGCCCCTCTCTGTGACGGATCTCACTGCAAGTCCTTTTTCAACATTGACGCGACCGCTGATAAGCGAAAATGGCACACCGCACGCTCTGCTATTTGCCCTGGAACTTCCGTCTTCTCCGCGGGATCAAGGTCGCTGTATGATTCCATCGTCACCATCAAGGGACTTACATCCAGGGCCTACGCATCACTCGTGAGGCTCAACGGCAAGAGTTACGTTTCTGGCCTTCGACTTACGCAAAGCAACGGAAATGCCATTCAGCTTGGGTATCGTCATCCTCAGCACGAAATCGCCTTTGCTTGGGACGACTGCCCAGAATTGTCAGACTCATTCGTGGGGTTTCATGTCGCAATGGATGCTCGAGGCATCCGTGGGCTTCGCGTGCTCTCCGCCAAAGGGCTGCCGTCTTCCTGGGTTGGAGACCACGAGGCTGTTTCAAAGAAATCCATCTCTTGCATACACTCCAGGAACGGTCAAGCTGAAGTCATCCAGGCTGTCAAGGGAGGATTCGACGTAAGTACTCTCGATTCTGTTGCCTTGTCGCGCAAGCAATTAATGACAGAGTCAGGCTCTAAAAATGGTGTCCATCTCTGTTCACGGCCCTAGCCACGAGACTGAAGCAAGGGACAACCAAAAGCAGAACGACGCTCATTTAGGTGAGTCTGCCCTCTGGTACCCTGCTCTGCCAGATCCTAGCCTGCGGCTATTGGGCGTCCAGGACAGGCGGTTTTCGAGATGCGTCCCCTACTCAATGTTTTTATTTGGCGGGAGGGATGGGCAACTCCTCCCGTATCTCACCCACATTGATGTTTGGATTAGCGAACATTCTGCCCTCGGCAATTACGCTAACCATACTCATGTCTGTGCCATCGAGTTCCAATACCATGGCCCTACAAATGGCTCCCAATACATGGTGCTTGGTCAAGTCTCAGGTTCAGATTCCGACCCTTCCGAGCGTCAACGCCATCGCATTTCAATCGACTCCCGCAACGGAGAAAGGATATGTGGTATCGATGCCACGTATGAATTTTCCCGCTCCCCTTTCGCCTTGACCGTAATTATTCGCTCGCCCCAACGACCGTCACTACATCCACTAACCTGGCAAGTTTTACACGAGCCTTGGCAGAAGCATTCAAATCCCGCCCGACTCTACCTCGATCATAGGCCAATTTTATACCGAAACGTTGCGGCCGGTCGAAGGAACCATTGTTGGACTTTTTGCGATGCTGGTAAGTCAAGCATTGAGTTGCCGAGTCCCAACATGGCTAACATGTGGTTCCTCCTAGAAATACGGTCTGGCCTTCCAGAGTCTGGGTGTAGCGTATATTCCCTCAAGTAGTGGAATATAATACTCTTCAAGCCCTTTGGAGGCACTCAATCGCTCATTGCCTTCCAAAATATGCATATCTTCATCCTCCGCACATTCGCATCCACACTTTTTCTTTTTTCTCCTTCCTTCCACTCCTTCCAATCCGTCTTTCTCCCTCTTTCTCGTCCTCACCCTCGGTTGGCGGCCGTTGTCCTCCCGAAGATTCATTCTTCTGTCTCGAGATCCCTTTCGTACTCAAACTGAAGGAACTTTTTTAGAAAAGTCTTCCTATCTAATTTTAGTGCACAGCCAAATCTCACCATGGCATCGACCCCATACCAAGCAAGCCCTCGATAAAATGGGGCACTTGTGAGACTTGAGTCGAATGAACTGACAGATTTTTCAAAGGGAGGTGGCCGTCCATGCGGGTGAGTAGCCACAGGTTGCACTGTACAAACTCATGAGTGTTATAGCTGACAAGTCCAGAGCCTGGGTACCTTACCTGTACCTTGGAGTGTGCAAAGGCTTGGCCGAGGTAGAAGCTCCACATCACCCCGGCGCAGGCATGCATGTTTCCTCGACCTAATTTGAGCGCCGCCGCCCGGTCTGTCTGGCATGAGCCAATCTTCCAACGGTTCGGCGCTTTACGTACTTTTTTTCCGACGAATTTGTACGTGTCGGCTACGGTATGTGTGTGTTGCAGTCCCATCCTGAAGCGCGAAGAAAAGTGGTAGAGTGGCATTTAATTCGCAGGTAGACAATCAATCCTTGTTCAGACCGGCCGCTGTAACATTCGTCATTTCGGTGCAACCCCAGGCAGTTGGGCGAATGACGAACAGGTCGACGACGGCATGTGCCTGAGAGTCACGCTGCTTGAAAAATCTGGTGAAGCGGGAGGGGGGGGGGGTGCAAGGCAAGTTGCCAGTGCGGAAGGAACCCCCTTTGGTGCATCCCTGGGGTTATGGAAGGTTCTCCCCTTTCCCTTCTTCTTAGGAAGCTTTGCCGAAGTCAACTTGCTTCTTACACCTCTTGTGATCACGTCACGCATTACGGGAGACGACTACGCTGCAGAATCGTCTGCGTCGACCGTGGCATTGGACTAGAACAGCCGGTTAGTCCTCTGTCCTCGACTCCTCCTCCACCTCCTCTCCCCCGTTCATCTTGTCCAAATGCCCGTCTTCATGTGGCGCCATTCCATCGGAGCGCCGCCCCCCATCCCTCGCCTGTTTCTCCTCGTCGAGGCTGGCGGGCTGGAACGAGCTTCGTACAGTTTCGCAATGGGGCGTCGGTGCTTTTGACTGTTTCAGGCCGGCATTTGAGATGAGCGTTTCCCGGCGTCGAAAGGCTCATCTTGCTCGGGTTGCCGGACGTATCGGCGAATGCTGGGGGAGGAGGGGGGAATGCAGCCACCACCACCACCACCACCACCATCGTCGTCACAGCGTGTCTTGACCTCGGGCGACACCTACGTGAGTGATTGTTTCACTACCCTTGCCCTCCCTTGCCTTTGCCGTTGCCATCCTGCGGACCCCTCGTCTCGAAGAGCCACAAGCCTCGACACCACCCGATACTTGCGGCATGTATGCATGGTTCTCGTGTCGGTTGGCAATGTTGGCTAGGTAGGTAAGTAGAATGGGCTGGATGACAATGGCCCATCGGGGATCATGCACGAATTTACTGACGTTTTCACAGTTTACGACATGATGGAAACGACCTCGACAGAACCCAAGATTTCAGGAATGCTTTTCTTAAGCCCCTCAGACTCCAAACCGAGCCCCTCGCCTACTCCGTCCCTGCTTCAGGTCCCTGCTTCAGATCCTTGCTCCAGGTACCCACACAACCGCAACGTTTGGACCAAACCACTCAGACATTTTCTCCAACTTCTCCTCAAACTTTTCTTGAGTAATCATTCCCCGAGACCACATCATGAACCAGATATCGATGATGTAATGCTGATCAGTCCAGCCCTCGACGTGTCCAGGCACCGGAAGCTGCTGAATCCACTGATGAAGCACGGCCGACAAGTCTCCGTTTACCATGGCCAATGGTTCCATGTGGTGGAATCTGGGCATCGTGTCTGGGTCCGTTTGAGCATGCCATGGGACCCAGCGGACCCAGCGGCGAGTTGTTTGGTACTGAAGGGCACGGTACACGTTCCATTCAGTTTGAAAGGTTGCAAAGGCCCACTCGAAGGTATTTCCTTCAGCCGGCCAATACACGGCAAGGAAGGCGTTGACGGGTGGAATTTCCCTGTACGAACCGCCTGCATTGGTTGTCGACGTGTTCGGGGGGGTGGAAGGTATGTAAATGCCCGGATTGTCTGTCGAACCGCTCTCAAAGGAAGCAGGTGTGTAGTTGATGAACATGTCGAGTGGTGCTGACGGGCGGCAGCGTCGGTCTGTGCAAGTTGTACGTATAGAGCAAATGACTCCAGAACGATTCACAACTTGGCATGTGGTTACCGGTAAGGCGCTTGGTCTACTGAAGCTAAGGAGCAGCTGATCCGACAGACAAACTCAGCAGCAGGGCCACGGCAACACCTATGATGGTAAATGGGAGGTGGACAGCGACGACGACGACGACGACAGCAGAGGTGAGTGAGGGGTTCACGGCGACGAGGGCGACACAGAAGACATTTCTGTTGAGGGGTCGAGGCCTCAGGCTCCAGCATCTGTGCTACACACAGCCAAGGTGACACAGCCAAGGTGACACAGCCAAGTATGGTTGCCTAGTAGTGAGGTAAGTACTTGGATGGGAATCATGGACTCCCAAACGCGCGACTAGACGCAGCCGCATGGCTTCTTCGATTCTCTGGACTTTTGTCGTTGTTCTCATCAACATGGCAGTTCGTTCTCTCCTTGCTCGTTCTCCTTACTCTACCTGTCCCCTATCCCCCCCTTTGTTCTCCCTCTCTTGTCCACAAAAGCCGATGCTCCAAAGCAGACGTATTATTTTGTTCGGAAACAAGGGAAACAACGAGATGAGTGGGTTTCCCAGTCATGGCAAAAGGCGATGCTAACTGTGGCAGAGAATCCGTGCGCCTGGGGTCGGGTATTTCGCAGCCCAGTCCAGCCCAGACCGGGGTCGATGCTGTGATGCTGTGATGCCCGGTCCAGTCCAGTCCCCAGCCCAAAGCCCTGCAAAGAGTTACCTCTCTTAGCCATCCCACTCCAGCCCAGACCGACACACAGCAACAGCACCGGCACGGCACCGGCACGGCCTCACTGCTGGCTCCCTGCTGGCTCCCTGCTGGCTCCCTGCACGGCTCACTGCACGGCTCAAGACGTCAAACCAGACAACATCCTCTATACACCGCCGACTTTAGTCTGGCCAATCTCGTCACCGACGATCGAACGTTTGCTGGATCGAGAATCTACATGATGCACTCGCGGCGCCCCGCACCGCTGTGTCTTCAATCCAATTCTGTGTGAGACCAGCACCATGACGGAACCTCGAAGAGGTGAGTCCTGATATATTTCTTCCACACTCCCGACCGAGTCGCAAAACAGACTGGAGAGAGTCGGGATCCAAACTACGATACTTGTCTTTTTTCCCAAGTGGTTATATATAATTAACCCGTTTGTCTAGCTTGGCCTTACCCTTCGCCTCGCATATCGCAGAGCTGCTGCCAGCTTCTCCATGACGCTCCCTCACTACAAAGCGCGGATCCTGCGACGAACATGAGCCGGCAAGGCTCAGCGTACTTGAGCCTTTGCTTTCTCGAGCCGTTAGCCTCGAGGAACTCAAGGATAAGTCCCTGGTCCGCTGGAATCAATCCAAGTAAAATCAACACTGGACTCAGATTCCGCGAATCTGTCAACATTGGGGACCCCCGAGAGTGGCTTAGTATTGGGGGGCCCCCGAAAGTAGCTCAGTATTGGGGGCCCCCGAGAGTCACTCAACATTGGGCCATTTCAAGACAAACAACTTCATCATCGACTCCAAGGACGGAACAGTTCTACTTGCGGAGCACAAGGTTGAGCCAAACCCCTATTCGTCGACACTTCCCGTACGTGGCCTGGGTGCGAGCTGAGAGGGAGAGGCGCGTACAAACGCTGGTCCAGAGACTCCTTACCTCGGTCGTGACGCCGCCGAGAACACCGCCGACGAGGAGGATTTGGAACATTACTGACTGCATGGGCGGCTACCATGTTGTCCTGGTGGATTACCAGTCTGTTCGTCGACTCCTACGACATCTAAAGAACCGACTCCCAGATGTCCTTACTGCCACAGAAACTTTTTCCTCGCTGGCGGCAGTGACACAGCACGCCGAGTCCAACGCAGTTCGATGCCGAATTCGAGAGACGGAGACATACGACGCGTACCTAGACCAACTCACGGCAGCTATCGTGGACATGGACCTTGAGCGCAGCGAGGATGGAAATCTCAAGTTCAGCACCGGCGGCGCGGGCCGCCTTGAGACCTAGAGGGAGCATAGGTGGCACCACGTTTGGAGAGAGACTGGAGATAAAGATGCACGGAAGGACAAGAATATCCACCGGTGACTTACTAGCAGAAGCCGCAGCGGCGGCAGCAAACGCACTGGCAGCGCATGGGTTTACGCGACGAGCGCCCCTCGCAGGGAGCGAGTTATGGCAACGCAAGCAACAACATCCAGTCCAAACTCTCTCTACCATCTGTCGTCGGCCGGCCGGAACCGGGGGTTCTAGGAAACACGGCGCCGGAGGGTCCCCTGTATCTTGTTACGGGGGTATGTCCTGTCTTTAGCGTACGTCAGACAGCGATTGATACTCAATAGTTGGCTACCCTACAGTCCATCTTGCTGATGGCTTTCAGTTGCTTTCCAACGTGGCCGGCTTACTCGCAGCCCAACAACCAGGATGCTCCCAAACCCAGTGGCTTTTCCTACCAGGCGCTTTTGATGGCTAGCACCATCATCTCCTTCGTTGTGGTTTTTCGGTCACTTGAAGCCACGATGCAACAAAAAATCCTGGGGTTGTATTGGACTGTGTAGACGATCAACACTCCAATTCCAAGCATGCCACCGGCCCGGACCAGCGACATGATTGCGGCCAAGGTTCGGAGAAGAAAGTGAGAAGGAGGGAGCAGACAACAGTGAGCCGTGCAGTGAGCTGCTCCACAATGCAAATTCGTTGGGGATCCATGAATATGCTGACCGTGGAGGGACAGCGGAGGCAGGTGCGAACTACGGTGCGCAGTGGGCAGCCCGGGTTTTATCTTGTCGCCGTCTCGCACAGAAACACAATCATCATCAATCACCGTCACTACCAGTACACCTAATTTCTCTCCTTCATTCACCTACGGGCCCATCATGACCACCGCTCCTTGTGTTTCGCACCGAACGAAGACTCGTTTCACCACATGTCCAGCTCCCTCAGGCTCTTCGTGTGGCCTATTCGGCTTCACGCGTCAACAGAACGACAGTATCGTTGCCAGCAAGTCAATGACGACACTACGGTTTGCATCAGCGTCAACCCATTTGGAGGGCACAGTTTTGACGGCAAGTGACCTGTGCTGTTGAATTCAAGCTGACGAGGGACGTTTGCTGACATTTCCATAGTTCACAACAATATTGTCACATGAACCGTGGTCGATGCCTCCGCCGCCAGGTCAGACAAATAGTCAGTCTATACCATACTGCCACCCGCCGTCGCTGTCGACGCAACTTGTAAGTTACAGTTGCCGAGGGTAAGTTGCTGTCCCGACTCCCTCACATGGCAGTCATCGATGTCGCAAAATTGCCCGATACCCGTGAACCATCATCGTCACATGGGCGCCAGGAACGTCGAAAACAGTCAACTGAAGAGACAAGATGCGAAAATCTGGATAAATTGCCCCCAATGGAAAGTTTCGCAGCTTCGCCCAAACCTGCAACTAGCTACAGTCACGATACACCGGGAATCCCCAGCGAGACATCCTTCTCCTGTCCTCACTCGCCTGGCAGTTCAACGCCACACTCCCGCATGTCCTCCCGCATACAGTCAATGGTCTTGAGCATATGATGTTCGAACTCCGGATCATTGCGGTCCTGTTATCAAAGTCAGAATGCTTCCTGCCAAGACCCAACCCAGCCAGCACTCACAATAGCGGCGTTGTCCCGGGCGCGCCTCCTCCGATCCGCGATGATGTTGGTGGAAATGTCTATCACCTGGCTGAAGACAAGAAGGCAAGCCTCCAAGTCCTCCGGGATTCCCGAGCATCGGAGCCCGTGCCAAAGTCGAAAGAATTGGATTTGACGCTCTCTCAGCACGTTTGTCGACATCTCATCCATCTGGGCAACTACCATTCGCGGCGCGACGTACTTTCCGTCGAGTCGATTGCCAGGATCGTTGACGGGTTTGATGCCGAGTTTCTTCTCGCCCACGACCCATGATGTTCCGGTTTTGAGCGCTTTCTCGTTAGCCTCTTGACAACACCTGCCTTGTTGAGAGAAAAGACTTACTTGCTCCAAACAGTATCTGGAGTGTTACGAAGAAGAATTCGTAGTACCTGCACTCCCTTCCCACAACAAGATGGCTGATACTTCCCGGTCGAGTCTCCGCCCAGGTCCGACAGTTTTCTTTGAGATAGTGCTCAGTCTCAAGTTGCATGTGCAGCATGTGATTGGAATGGATGGAAACGGGGGGCAAGTGCAAGGTTAGCAGCTCTCCCGTTGTCGAAATATAGTGCTTCACCAAAGCATCTCCAGTCTGTGGAACGAACCACCCTACCAGTACTTTTCGAGGGGGGGAGTTCGTCTCATCCTGGATATAGATGACGAAAGCAAACCCCGGAGTCTTGATGGTGAGTTCTTTGAGTCGCACTCTCAAGTTGAGCGTTCCACTGTTGATGGATTCGCAGGTAGATGGCTTCCACCGATCTGTGAGAAGGAAGCCGGTGCGAAAGAGAGCCAAGAAAAACGGGAGTTCCATGATGGGCAAAGGAGCTGCTGCTGCAACGGGGTAGGATGAAGGGAGTTGAGTGGATTGATCAGGGAGGAGGGCCGGCCGATATATATACCCAACGTCACTGGGTAGGTCCCCAATGTCGCTGGGTTTCCCCAATGTCGCTGGGTCGTCCCCCACGATACTCATGCAGTCAGACATACCCCCAACCCGCCTCGTCACACTGGATGGCCTCTCATACGCCCTGAACTGGCATGGTGTGCTTCCACCTGCATATCGGTCAAGCGGCGGGACGACATCGGCGGACCAGGCTGTCGAGGAGACGCGGGGTTTGCACGGATGATTGGAAACAGAGACGGCGATGCGACCTCAAGGAGAGAACAAATCAGGGGTATAGTTGACCAAGACAGGGGGAGCTGATCAAGACAGGGGGGGCTGGTCAAGACAGGGATGCCCGATCGCCACAGGGATCGGATCAAGACAGGGATATCTGATCTCTCGGCAGTGCGGATACCACTTCTTACCGGCTTGTTTCCTCCTCTCCCGTGTATACGGTGAGGTGTGTCCTGTTTCAGATGCATTCGGATGCGATCTCCGAGCAGAGTCCCATTCAACAGCATCGTAACGATCGAGCTGAACTCTACAGGTAGGCTTTCTTGTCTCATCTCAGTACGTTTGGGCAGAGATGACGTGCTCTATCAGCTGGGCCGATAGCTTGCAGGAAATGTCTTACACAAAGACAAGCCATGGAAAGAGGAAGGCATCCAGCATCCCTACTCCTAGCAATTCTGCCCTTGGCTCCGTTGGCCTCTCTGACCTTCAGGCTGGAGTTGATGCAAGGTATCGGGGTGGCGGACTCTATCGGTGAGACAAACGACGACGTGCTGCGCTGGTTCTGAAACTCCAACCATCGGCTGACGGCCTGCACAGACGAACCCGGAGTCGGCTTCAGCCTCCCTTCATTTCTTGCCTCCCAACGCCGGCGGCTGCGGCTGGCCCCTGCCTCTGCATGAGCGCAGAAGATGGCTTACTGGATGCCTACGACCCTAAGATCCCGCCTCCGCATCCCCCTCCCCCGGCGACCTAAGACTCGTTTCACTACATGTTCAGCTCCCTCAGGCTCTTCTCTCGCGACCACGGCGCTGCCCTCGCCAAGAGGTCCCCGTTGCAGCAAGTGGGAGACCAACTGTACACGTATCTACGCGCATGTATCATTCTCTGTGATCCTTTGCTGCGACACACAGACAGGCATTGACAACCCATTCCAATTTACAGCAAGTACCTCCTCTCTATCGGCGAGCCGACAAGTGAGATACGAGGTGGTGGCCCTTTGTCTCGGTGACCAAGTCTCTTTCTGCCCCCGAGAATCCCTCGCCTACCCGACGTAACACAGGCATGGATCAGGCCTGCGCGAGTATGGCCTGCATCAGGACGCGCGGCCCAGCCTTGAGTCGAGAGTGAGTCCGTCTGAATCATCATTGGAGCGCGGTGGTGCAGAAAGGTTCCCCGAGGTTCCCTATTGACAGTACATACAGAGTTGCCGCTTTCGAATGTACCTTTTTCCAGGTCACAGACATCGTACACATGAAGTCTCATCGACTTGGGCCTTGGCATCGCGAAGCTGAGAAAGAAGAGGGATCCCAGTGGCTCTGTGAGTACCTTTGGACATCCGAGTTGACTTGGGCATCGGACCGCTCGTCGGTATCATCACGAATGAGGAAGGTACTGAAAACACGATGCCGTTGATCTTGGGTGACACAACAGGACGTCGGTTTCCATCACATCACATCAACGTCAACGCCAGCGCATGCATTGAGGCCCGACTGCAACGGCGATGCACCGTCGGACGGAGACGGCAGCGTCCCGGCTGGTCACGACTCTACGGCACCTCCCAGAAACAGCGAACCGGACAGACCTGCAGCGCACCGATCAAGGCAGCGATCAGAGCGACAACGCATCGTGCAGAGCGAGATTACGAGGACGTTACGGCGCCGACGACGATGAGACATGGCGGTCGTACATGGGTTGGGGACGGCTTGGTGAGTCGGCCTTGCAAATCTCCTGCGCCGCCACTGACCGGTCTGCTTAGCTGCAGCTGCGAGGCGCCGACGACGATGAGACATGGCGGTCGTACATGGGTTGGGGACGGCTTGGTGAGTCGGCCTTGCAAATCTCCTGCGCCGCCACTGACCGGTCTGCTTAGCTGCAGCTGCGAGACAACTCGGTGTGATTTATTACTACCCTGGGCTGTGCGTGTCGCATGTCGAGCGGCCTTTGCTTCGCATCCGCAACCGAGATATCGTTCAAGACGGCTGGCGGCTGGCCTCAAACTCGGAAGCTCGAGATGCCGTGGCCATCCCTGCGATGCACTTTGCGATGCAAGGCGAGCACCACGTCTCGCAATTGGAGCTCTTGATGGCACCTGGACAGAAGCTGCAGAAGCTGCAGAAGCAATTGGCAATGAATCGACTCAATTTCCCCTCCCCACTACCCTTGCTCATGAGCCCCCCGTCTTGTCCCCGTCCCCGCGTCGCACACCTCAACGGAGCACGATAACCGTCTCATTCAACGATGGCCGTATCCGTGTGGCACAGTGCATTCTTCATCTCTCCACATAGTAGATAACGACATCGAGGCTGGGATGTTCCAAAGCCGGCAGAAGCAGTTTCCGAGACACCCCTCCCTCTGTCTCGCACACTCCCTGTCCCTCCCATTGGCCGGTCCGTCACCTGCAGGGTGAAGCTACCTACGCATTTCCGAGAATAATCAGTCTCTTGGAGAAGAGCTCGGCCTTCATTCGACCGCCCTCCCCCCTCCCCCCTCTTCGTCGGAGTGGCTGTTTAGGTGCCGCCTCGAGTGCGCCAGACAATTAAGCGAATGCGATCTCCTGGTGAGGATGGAGTCGCAGCTAACCGACCTGGGACTGAGCCGTGGACTGGACTACAAGTTGGCTGGGCCCTGCACGGTGCCATCTTTGCCATGCGTTGAACTCAACTATTACAGCACGGACTGGCGGCATTTGGAGAAGCTTAACTTGATGAGTCGCGTGCTTTGCGAACACTATGGGCGGTGGTGGTAGTGGTGGCTGCACTTCCTCGTGGGCCCCGGCCAATGCCCTTCCCGCTTCCTTCTTTTCTCTCTCCCCCTCAATCTTGGGCGTCGTCATCCGCTCCTCGTTGGTCGCCGACATTTCTTATCTCAGCGGTGGTGGTAGTGGGTGTGGAGACTCCAAAAGCAAAGACACTGCGGCTGAGACCGGCCACTCCGCCAAACCCGCACCCGCACCACGACGATCACCCTAGCGCCGTCCAGCCGTCCAGCCGTCCAGCCATCCAGACCAGCCAATTCGACTGGTATGCTGCAAGCCTAAAAAGCACGGGGCAACACGGATGATGGATGGGTGGCCTCAAACTCAATCGTTGAGCTCATCACGAAATGAGGATGACGACAGGTCCTTATCGCGACATGAGTTCCAAGACACCCAACAGAAGCAATTCCAAGACAACATCAGCAGCCACAAGCCGTCTTATTGGCCTGGCATGAACTGCAGCATGCGGGGTGAATTGATAAGCAAGCAATGTTGAGGCGGGGTCGGTCTTGTTTGGCATATCCTTGCTAAACCCGGGATATCCTCCACCCTCCACATCGCCCACCACATGTCGAGCGTCGCGACTTTCAGTGACATGCCAGCTACATCACTGTGAGATACTAAGGAATAAGGTGTGGTCCTTAGCGCATACAGTAGGACCATTGACGGATCTGCAGCAATGGAGCAAGGGGCATCGCATCCATCATCGAGGGGCCACCCGCCAGAGCCAAAGCCAATGAGCGGGAGGCCGGACATAGGGATTTCCGCAAATGAAAGCCAGAACCAACGACAAGGCGCTAGGAGACACAGGAGACAGGGGACAGGTGGACAGGGGATACGGGGGTGACGTACGATTACGACTCTGCCAGCTGGACAATGGACATGCAACATGGTCGCTTCCCCCCCCCTTGCTCATTTCGTTTTTCTGACTCGTTGCGTTTCCTTGCTTTTCGTTGCGTCGGCTGCCCTGCCTCGCACCTCTGCGTGCGCCGCTGATTCACACTGCAGATGACCATTCGTCACAGCATCGGTCGATGGCGAGGGACGGCTGCCTGTCGCCGCCATCGGCCGCCTGCGCAAACACGCAGCCCACAGCGCAAACATGCCCGGCTGTCTCAATCCGGAACCCGCCGACGCCATAAAAAGCAACAATGCACAAACATGCTGCACGCGCATACGCAAAGAGCGGGTCCTCCCCCCCGGCCGAGACTTATGAATGGTCGCGCAACGGGAGTGCGTGCGGCTGGGAAACGGGGTCTGTGCCCGGTCCCACACGGCTCGGGTTTGTTTTCCCGTTGGTTTTCGGGTGTTGCAGTGCAAGGGTTTGCAGCGCAGGCAGTGGACGGGTCTGTTTTCCCGTTGGTTTTCGGGTGTTGCAGTGCAGGGGTTGCAGTGCAGGCAGTGCAGGCAGTGCAGCCTTGTTTCTTTCGATTGGCTCCGCAGGGTGACGACTGCCCCCCCACGGCGCGCGGTGCCGATGCTGCCTTGGCTGGGCGGGCCGGCTGGTCGTCCCCGGGTTCCCCAACGGGCGGGAAATGGCACGCACACGAACCAAACTCGCGCCTTGAGACGTGGCTTGCAGGTTCGGCTGGGTGAACACGAGAAATTATCATCACTTTCCGCTCCGGTCCAAATTCCAAATTCAACGGCACTGGACCATTGGCTGTTCAGGTCACGGAGAGGGGGAGAGAACATGCACTGTCTCAGGGTCTCATTCACCGCTGGTCAACAGGCTCTGTGACGTGGCTTGCAGTAGCCTGAGTGAATGCGACACAATAGTCTCAATTTTCACTCCGGTCCAAGGTCCAGACTCAACGGGACGTGGCAATTGGCTGTCCGGTCAAGGGCCTGTGGAGACTGAGGACTTGTGTGTCTCAGGCAACGAGGAATTATCGCCAACTTTGACTCCGGTCCAAATTCCCACTGACCATTGGCTGTCAGGAAGTGCCTGTGGAGACCGACAGCTTGTGTGTCTCAGAATCGATGACATTCTTGTCAACTTTCACTCCGGTCCAAATTCCAACTCGCCATTGGCCGTCAGGTCAAGTGTCTGTGGAGACCGACAACTCGTGTGTGTGTGTCTCAGTAGCCAGAAAAGTTTTCTCAACTCTCACTCCGGTCGAAGTTCCACAATCACCATTGGCTGTCGGGTCAGATACAAGTGGAGTCCGACACCTTGCATATCTTGGGGACGAGAAATTCTCTCCAACTTTCACTCCGGTCCAAAATCCAGATTCTGGGGCTTATCATTGGCTGTCACGTTGTTTCTCTCCACTGATTTTCCTCGATTTCCACTCCGGTCCAAATTCCAGACATCGGGACATGACCATCCGTTGGCGATCAGACTAAACGCCAGTGGAGGTTGAGTCTCAGGAACGAGAATAATACCATTGGCTGTCAGGTCAAATGCCAGCGGAGCCCATCCTTCTCTCCCCTCTGATTTTCTTCATTTTTCTCTCCGGTCCGAGTTCCAGTCTCAACGGGACTTGACCATCCAGTTCTCTCCACTCTCCTTGGCACATTCCTCTGTTGGAATGCAGGGCACGGATCGGCCCATGTCTAGAAACTAACACTCGATGTTGCAACCTCCCAGCCAGCAGGTTAGTCGAGACCCCAACAATCCCCCTTTGTCACCGTTTGCAAGGCAAACAAGAACGCTCTCGAATGCATCGACGCCCGCGCGTGGCGGAGCCGTTCCGTCACGTTGCACCTCCCTCTCTGCGGTCAATGCATCTCCCGCAGTGGTGAATGAACGACCGCCCTCCCCGCTGGGTGAGTACCCGCTTTCGTTGTTCGTCTTTCGTCATTCCTGGCAGCCCGTTTCGGAGGCTTAGCTTGCTTAGTAGGGCTGAGGGTGTGCACAGCCGCCCAAGCGCCGCAAGGGGGGAGACGTTGACACAAACCACGGGCAAACAAACCAGCACAGCGCAGCACAGACCAGCGAAACAAACAGAGCCCAACAAACCCAGCGCAGACAGTCTTCAGCACAGACCGAGTGCGCGTCCGAATCCGGAATTGCCTTGGCTGACAAACCACTTTAGGATCGGGGCGTTGGTCTTGACAATGGCGTCAAGCTCTTCAGCCAACGCAACGCCGACAAAGGGTTGCATCGCCGAATTGGGCATTCGAAAGTTGGATGACGATAGCCCAAGCCTAATCGGGAATGCAGCAATGCGGACAACGAGGGCCCATCGCCGGATCGGGAATGGAGCCAGAGGCGCGCTTAGTTTGGATTTACAGTTTTGGAGATTGGCGCCGTTCCGCCCGCCCCGACGTCGCGCAGAGCCGGCCGGAAACGCACCGACCAGCAAGCGAAAGAGAAAGAGACGGCGGGGGGGGGAGCGTCTGGGGTGAAGAGTGGAGGGGAACACCCTGCGCACAGTGCTGCGGCGACTAGACCACAGATCGAATCGCGCTAGCATCGGGGGCATGAGTTGATCTCACAGTAGTAGGTTTCTTTTTTGGTGGAGAGCAGGAGGGGCAATGCGATCGCCTCAGGGATGCTAACGAACGTGTGGGATTTGAGTTATTTCCCCCGCAGTGGAAAAGAAACACTGTCAACTGGAACGTGGAGGCGGAAGCCTGAGGGCCGCCCTCAGGAGTGCGCGCGCAGCTGGCGAGTCCCCAAGTTTGGCGCTCGGGCTGGCGCGCGGCAGAACCTTCAGCAACCACTGTAACCACTGCAACCACTGCACCGGGTTGGGCCTGGGGGTCGCCATATCCAGCACGGCCAGGAACCGCGTTGCCCAAGAACCAAGGGCATTTTCGGTGCGGAAATCACGTAGTCACCATGCTTTGCGCTGGTCAAGTAATGTTGCAAAATACAGAATCAATTTCATATAGCAAGAATTGAACTAGAGCCTAAAGAGGGACATGTTTCTGTCTGAAAGACCACCCCGTGCCGTTTTGCACACTAAATATGCGTTACCATCATCTCGTCCCTTCATTGCCCCATTCGTGACTAGAAAAGCGGTGCATTGTCGAACCTACCACCATCGAAGCACTGCCAGTGTGAACCGCTTAGTGAAGAACCAATATTCTTGCGAAATTGGTATCTTGCCATTAGTGGTATCGGTGCTCCATCCAAAAACAAATTGTTTGAATAGCTGTTTTGATCGCGAGACTTGGCACTTAATGATAGTGGTGTGGAAGAGTCATGTTCCCATTCGCATCTCGGGAGCCCTCGTCGTTGGCATCAGGAATTTCCTCCCATATCTGGTTAGGCCACGCCCCTGGGTTAACTCCTCCATTTGGGGCCATGTCCTGACCTTCAACATTCATCATGGGAGCGTTGGCGATGGGAGCGTGAACCATGGGAGCGTGAACCATGGGAGCGTGAGCCATGTGAGCGTTGGCGATGGGAGCGTGAGCCATGGGAACGTTCATGGGAACATTCATCATGGGAGCGTTGGCCATGGGGACATTGACCATGGGGGCGTTCATCATGGGAAGCGCGACACCATTCTGAGCCTGCAGAGGTGCAGTAGCGAACATCCAGTTGCCGTTGTTCATGGCGTCAGCTGCCCCCAGCTGCTGCTGCTCTCCATAGGGTAGCATCTGAGGATTTCCAGCCGCGACGGGAACTTGGTTGTAGACGATTCCAGGACCCCCATTTTGGACACCGAGGTGGTTCTGCGGTGGCTGACCATCGTCCTGGACAGGAGGGGGGTTGGTGAGGTGGATAGCACGATCTCTGGGAATCTCAGGAGGCTCAAAACCCTCATCAACTTGGGGGATTGGAGCGTTGGCTAGTTTCTTAATCAGAAATTTGTTCATGAGGAGACATAATTCAGATAGGGAAGATTACTTACGACCTTCGTACTCGTACAAGACAATCGCAGCGTGTCTCTCGACCTCTCTGAGGGTTCGCAGAGGACGGAAATCGTGGTAGGTGATGATCACCGGCTCATTGGGGCTGGGTTGACAAGAATGCATGAGTCGAAACTCTTCTTCATTATGACCTGCCATGGTCCAAGAACCGGAGGGATGAGGTCCAATGTAATCAAGCGCAGGGCCGGTGAGGAGGTCGTGTATGGCATCCTCTGTCTCCTCGGGTGAAGGAGCATTGTCAACAACTTGAGCCATCTCGGCAAAGTCCACAACAGCGTTGTTGAAATCTTGTGAAGGAGGAGTCAAGAGAGTTGAAGAAAGGAGACGAGGATGAAAGGCCGCAGCGGAAGAAGGAAATGTTCTTTGGGGAGAAATGGTGTGTCGGCCTCGGGAATGATTGAAAGGGAGGTGAAGGAGGGAAACATTTGATTCAGATGGGAGAAAACCGCACCTCAAATAAGGAGAGGCCCACTTGGGTAGGCACCCATTTTTAGGCTGCAGCTGGCAGCACCTGTGAGCTCAAACGAGCACCGTTGGGGCCAAATGAACGGTAATGGTTTGCTCCTGATTCAAGCTTGCATTACACATGGGGTGTTTATATATCAAACTTTCTCATGACTCCGTCGGAGCTAAGCAAAGTCACTAAGACTGCCACATCTCAAGACTTCCACATTCAGAATGGCTGTCAAAAGGTTCACTGATAAACGTTTGCTGGGGAGTAAAGAATCTGAAATGAGCAACGAGATCCTCATAACCCAGGACAGATCCTAATATCCCATTCACAAATGTGTCTCCCCTACGGCGAGAATACTTCACTCAGTTCTCACCCTCGAGAACTCTGGCTGGCCAGACCTTGTTCTGCTGTGATGTCGACTTCTGTGAAATTCATAGAGGGTAGTCATAGTTCTATTATCCCGCTTGACCAAATTAAGCTAAGTTCTCCCCAAGAAGTTTCTGGAACATGCAGTGTCTTGCGCGCGCAGGCTTGTTGATTCTGCCTTCGCTAAGCAACTCCCGTTTTCAGCAAATCTTGGAAGCCAAAAACCCCTGGAGACCCGAAACAAGATCTCGTCATTGAACGTAGCTCGGGTGGAGAAACTTTCGCTTAATAAAGAGTCAATGTCGCATTCGGATTGGTAATTCATGATTAAATTGCAATACCAACACTGCGTGCTCCCCATTTGGATGAAGGTGTTCGTGCTTCGCAGAATGTTGTCCAAACTCAACTTCCCAGCCTTCGCTGTATTCGGCTTAGCTACCAATGCCCCACTTGGCGTCTAAGCAAACGTACTAAAACGGCAACACAGTGCCCGCGTTTGCTTGACCCCCCACAATGAATAAGGGGGCGTGCCAACCCTTTTCTATTCGCGGGCGTTTGTCAAAGGAATTGAGATGAACCTCAGAACGGTACGTAACGGCTGCCAGTTGCCAGCTGCCAACTGCTAGCTGCCAACTGCCAGCAGTAGTATAAATTTGCCTCCTCGTCCCAAATCCACAGGAACTTTCCTTCTCCTTCAACCTCACAACCTTCCTCCACAGTACGCTTTTGTGGTCAGCCTTCTTCCATCTTTCCAACACTTACCAACCATCTCAAGGAAATCTGCCATCATGGTTGCCCATGACATTCCATCGCAGTACTCAGATGCGCAGCTTGAGAACTTCTGGGATGTGCTCAAGACCCAAGTCAACCCTTTCATTTATGTCATTTGCTTGGATGGCGCCAACTACCGCATCCTTGACGAAGGGGCCAAGCAGTTCCTTGCCCGCAAGTTCATGTGAGTCTCACGAGTTACGCAACACGCTTACTGAGCTAACTTCTCCCAAGGGATTCTATCATGGAGAAAGTCATGTTCTGCCGTGATGGAACGGATGGTGATCGCTACTACCTTGGGCCGCCTCGATTCTTCCTCGCTGGCAATGGCATGCTTGTCCATGCTCTGAACACCAGGGAGATGATCTGGGTCAAACGCCCTTCCGATGGGCTCCAGCATCTCATGGTTGTTCCCCCAGCTCTCCCCAACAGGTGTGAGAAGATCCCGCGCCCCCCCAACGCGTACATCCTGTATCGCAAGGACCGTCACCACCTCATCAGAGCTGGCAACCCTGGCATCCACAACAACGAGATCTGTGAGTGTCTTAACGTTCTCAACTGCGAAACCATACTGACATTTTTCATTAGCGACAATTCTTGGACGAGCCTGGAACCTCGAGACCAATGAAGTCAGACTGAAGTACCAGCAACGAGCTAAGGAAGTTAAGGCCGCTTTGATCAAACTTCATCCCGACTACAAGTATCGGCCACGACGTGCTGGAGAGAAAAAACGCCGAAACACTGCTGGTCAAGCGGCAGCTGACAACGGAGATCCTGCCCTCAACCCTGCTGAAGAAGTTTAAAGCCACTGGCTTCTGGTATGTTTCCCACCGAAATCAAGAGGCAGAAGAAACTTCTTTGGAAAAAAGAAAATCCTACAGTGACCATGACTGACCAGCATACAGGAAACGGGATACAACTTCTTCCGACATGATTGCGTTTTGATTTCGACTTTAACGAACTATGGTTTGCATTCGACAGACGTCGCGCGGCTTTTGGCACGCGATGGATTGACCTGCCCCATTAATTTGTTTTACTGCGTTTGCACTGGACGATTATCACAGTGAGCCCCAACAGGCTAATTTACGATGGAAGACGTTCTCACTCGGGCGGAAGGTGGTACCAAACCCTGGAAACTCTCCCCGAGAGCATGTCTCTTCATGGTCATCGTGCTATGCGTGGTTGGATGGTATCCGGTAGTTGACCTAGACTAGCAAGAGTGAAGACTTTTGGTCATCACGTAGGACTGGGTCTGGGCGACGGAAAATAGGAAACCATACAAGAATGGACGATGACTTCTTCTCTGGCTTTTGTACCTTAGGACACATCCGGGGCTGCATAAATTGCGCATCGGATCGGACGGACAAATGAACTTGACTTTGCAACATTGTGTTTCCTCTACGTGCCTAAAATGACGACCCATTCCAGTCGCTGTTCCAAACAAACGTGCCGCACCGCCATTCCGATCCCTTCTCCTTCTCCCCCGAAGGCCCAAGAGGCCGTGGACAAATGTAGAAAGACCGGCCTGTGCTACAAGTAAGCTGCGCGGCACAACACATGGCATCTCGTGGCACACTGCACCGCGGGGGGGGGATGGGGATGGGTGACACGACAGGGCGGGAGTCGCCGCTGGAGTGTGGTGGTGGTGGTGAAACGTACCACAGTTGACGCCGGGCTTCTTGGTGGTGAGGCTGATGCACGGCTCGTTGTGCTCGCATCGGGGCACCACGCGCTTGCTGAGGAGCTTCGACCACGACTCCTTTGCCTCGATGGGATCAAACACCTTGTCGTGCGTGTCGGGGTTGGGCGTCGCTGAGGGGGGACGGTCCGAACGAGTCGCCTCCGGCTGAGGTGGTGGGCGCTGCTGGCTGCGCACGCCCGTCGCTGACCCGAGCGACGGCTTTGTCGGCGAAGGCGTCGCCTCACGCGCGGCCGCCACGCGCGGCCGGGACGGCTGGGACGGCGAGGCTTTCGGCGGGAAGAAGCCCTGCAGCGTGCGCTGGCCGAAAGCCACATTGGTCTTGACGTCGGCGGAGCTCGACGTCGCTTTGCTCCGCTTCGAGACACGGCGCGTCGCCTTGTGCGTTGTCTCGGCCGGTCGTTTCGCCGTGGATTGAGCAGTCGCTTTGCTGAGGAGGGGAGTCGAGTCGAGCACGGGCAGGTCGTGGCGCTGGGCATCGGTAGCACTGTTCTTCTCGCGGGGCCGTTTCGCCATCGGTTGAACAGTCGCGTTGCCGGGGAGCGCATCGCAGCTGAACGGGCCGTGGCGCTGGGCGTCGGCAGCACCGCTCTTTTCGCTCTTTGTGTCGACCTCGTCCCATGTCGCTGGGTCGTTGCTAAGCCCCCTCGGTGTGTCGACCTTGTCCCGCGTCGCTGGGTCGTTGCTAAATTTGGGGCTCGGCATGATCGCAACCGCATCCGTGCTGGCCGAGTTCTGGTGGTGTAGGCTCGGGCTGGCTGCGCGCTGATGGCGGAGGCTCGGGCCAGCTCTCTTTGTGAACATGTCGCGGATGCTCCGTCGACGGTCGAATTCCGGAATCAGCCTCGCGGACAAAGGGAGCAGGTCCTTTGCCACCCAGTCGCGGACGCGCTGGTCGCCCTGGAACACGCCCGGGGGGTTCAAGAGCTCCAAGAGGGCACGCTCGTCGCCCTTCACCCGCACTCTGGGTGCTAGTGTGGCGAACACGGGGCAGTGGTCAGACCCCATCAGGCCTTCTTGGATGTTGGCCGACGTGAACCATTCCTTGATGCCGTCGCTGCACAGCACGTAGTCGATCCGGCTGCCGTTGTTGGCAGGCCGCGTGTTGCGCTTCGTTTCCCAGCAAGTGTTCATGCCTTCTCGCTCGGGGTGGAAACACCGGCAGAGGTCCCACAGCACAGGCTTCTCTCGCCCTTCGTCTCGCGGTTCGCTCGCGGTTCCCTCGAAGACGAGCTGGTTGAAGATCCGACGCGCGGGCATGCTGAGCCAGTCCTGCGTACTCACGCCGTCTTTCCGCAGCGTCTCGGCCACGTTGGTGGAGTCCATCTCCGACCGGACGACGTTCAAATCGCCCGTCAGAATCACCTGCTTTCCCTCTGCGACGAGGTTTCGTATCCGCACGTCGAGCGCCTGGAGGAAGCCGAGGCGGAACTCGTCGCGAGACTCGTCGCGGGTGGCTGGGCTGTAGACTCCAAACAGGACAAAGGCCGGGAATTCGAGAATGACGCATCGGCCCTCTGAGTCGAGAGTTGCTTCGTCGACGGCGCCGTCCAACTGGCCTGGGCGCGGGTAGCCGCCAATCTGCTGCTCTCGGGGGAGATGTCGGAACGTGGTCGTGGACTTGGGAGGCGTGAGAATGCCCGTGACGCCTTCTTCGGCTCGGATGGGAGCGCACGTCGCATTTCGCGTGTAGATAGCGACTCCGGAGTATCCTGATTGACCGTGTTAGGTACGATCGCGGACGGGAAGCAAAGACTGACCCTTTTTGTGTTTCGGCAGACTGAAGAAGACATCCCAGCCGGGGACGAGGACCATGTCATCTTGCAGGTCTTTTCTCTGGATCTTTGTCTCCTGCATGACGACAATGTCGGCTTCCAGGATCTCGAACATTGCCTGCGAAGTTGGAGTGAGCTGAGGTTCCGTCCAAGAGCTTCAGTGACGTCGTACCTGAAAGGTACGCTTTTCGCGCCATGGCTGATAGCCGAACGGATTCCTGAGTGTGTGAGTTCAGGGAAACGGGAGAAGAAATGAAGCAGAGCGAAAGACGGACCTTATTCCGTTCACTGGTGCGATTGTGAGCTTCTGATCTTGGAGAAGGGGCGAGGAGCTTACCGTTCCACGTGGTGATGCGAAAGGACATCTCGAGGACGTGGATCACGGCGAGTCGGGTCGGGTGATGGTGTGAGACGGAGATTCGCCAATAAAAAATGCCTGGAGCCTGCTGCGTCTCATTTCCGTGATGATTGCAGGCGGCCGGTGGATGTAGGGAGATGTGAGGGTTGTGAGGGTTGGAGGGAGATGGAGAGATGGAGAGATGCGGAGATGTGAAAATGCAGAGGGGACTGAACATAAACCAGGAGGGCAGACAGTTGAGGGCTTAGGGTCCAGCGCCTTAGAAGCAGCGCAAAGATGAGCTCTGCTCAATTGACCGCCTCGCGCCTGCCGCCGAGAACGCCGCGCATGAAAATGACTGTACAGGTCGGCGTCTCAATCCACGTCTCGTAAATCGTCATCAAGTCGCGCCCCGCCCCGCGGTCCTGCCCTTGGTGGTTTCGCGCCGACAAGCACGAGGTCACGTGCGAGGCGGTGAGAGGGCAGAAATCTGGATGCCTGACAATTGAGGCACCATTGATTGGCGGATTAGCCGAGCTCAGAACCAAGTATGACCTGATCTCTCCAAACCTGCCACATCCCAATCCCTCAACGCACCTGTCAACGAACATCGAACCGAACAACGAACCGAAAAAAGCACCCGCCCACCATGTCCGCCGTCCGACAGCTCGCCCGCACCGCACCGCGCGTCGCCGCCCAGCTGCGCGCTCCCGCCCAGCGCCGCCTGGCCAGCTCCGCGACCGAGAACGCCTTCGTCAAGGAGCGCCAGCACCTCAAGGAACACGCCAAGGGCACCACTGGTGAGTGTGGGACGACTGCTCCAGGATTGCAGTTGGGAGCAGGTGCAATTGACGCGATTGCTAACGTTGTGCCAGAACTGTGGAAGAAGATCTCTCTCTTGTACGTCCTCGCCTTGCGGTTGAGTGAATTTCCGAGCCGAACCTCGACGCCGGGGATCCGGATGACCTAGGACGAAGCGCGAGCGATGGCAATCATGCTAACACATTCCGAAGCGGCGTTGCTCCCTGCCTCGTCGCCGCCGGCGCCAACGCCTACTGGCTGTGGAACGAGCACTGGGACCACTGGAACCACATGCCTCCGCTGGAGGAGCGCACCGAGTACGCGTACCAGAACATCCGCTCCAAGAACTACCAGTGGGGCGATGGTGACAAGGTAAGTCGGCGTCCTCGATTGAGTCGATTGCGTGTCGCTAACAGCTTTCCAGACCCTCTTGTAAGTTCGATGCTCTCCTGGTAGCAGCTTGCAATACTCTGCAGTTGACGCACAACCGGCCGAACCTCGATGTGGACACTACTAATCTCTCGCCATAGCTGGAACGACAGCGTCAACTACCACAACCCCAACAAGGTTGCCTAAGTTGACTGCTGGGCGAGGACCGTGGGACCAAGGCCGTACCATGACGTAGGACTGCTGAGCTCGCATCTTGGGACCAAAGGCCATGCGCTGGACAATGGATGGACCACTCCTCCGGGAGGCACATGTACATGTTTCCTAGACTCGAATTGACTGATTGTACCATTGGGATTGTTGGCGGCTGGCTCCTCAGCTTGATTGATGTACGGCGACGCAAGAAACGGATTGCTGACGTTGAGTGATGTGCCATACCCACCCAACCGCTGGGTCGTAGCGACAGGCTTGAGAAGCGACGGGCTGGACAAGCGCCAGCCAGGCCAAGTACTCGTCCAGTCCTCCAGCAAGCGCTGCGCCATCCGAGGGCGGGAACTGTCACCAACAGTGAGCCCTCTGCGTCGCTGTCAATTGCCGCGACAACCGTGACCTGGTGAGCGATGCTTGCACGGCGGCTGCGCACGCCCAACATTGCCCCCAGCATTGAAGCATCGCATCGCCGGCCCTCTCAATCGCATGACGCCGTCTGTGTTGCTTGCCAGCGTTGAAGTGTCCAGCATTTTCGAGTTTGCAGAAGCACCGCCTGCATCCTCTCGGATCCAACTCGGCAGCCAGTGTTCATCTCTGCCATCAGTTTGTTGCCAGCCCAGACAAACACTTACCCTGAAGGCTAGGAACTTGGATTGGGAATGGAAACTGTAGTCTTGCAATGGGGGAAAATCGTAAGAAGGGAAATAACAGTGAAATAGATCAGAAGATGGCGCTTCTGATGATGAAGAAATCGAGGAAATCAAGGTATCCAAGGAAAGAAGCTGCTAAGACAGTTTCGTCGGTCAAGTCAAAGGTACGGTGGCATCTTGGCTTAACCCAATAAATCCATCACAGCGCAGCGCAAAGGAGCCTAAAAAACACGTCTCTGTCAATTGAAGCACTGCGACAGACGCCCCGGCCTTACAGCGGCTAATACGCTGCGACCACTGTAGCTAAGGCGCTACGACCACTGTAACCACTGTAACCAGCGCGCCGTAGCCGCTGCGGCCACTGTAGAAAGGGGTCGCCTCTTACCTGATAAAACGCGCTCCTGCCCTGTCCCTAGGCTGTTTCTCTGCCAATAACGTTTATATGCGATTGCGACCATAGCTTCGACAGCGGCAGAGGCAGCCGCAAAGGCAGCCGCAAGCGGCGGTGACGGTGGCAGTGACGGTTGCTCAATTGAAGCTGCGGCGCGATTGAAGCTGTGGTGCGGTGGGTGTCACGTGGCTGTTACAGCGCTGATTGGCTGAAGATGCCGGGAAATCTCGTGTGTTGTGCGATTAGCAGGACTCTTGGATTTTTGGATTTGGCATTCTCTGCTGCCTATAGTAAATTGGGAGTGGAGGGGAAGCAAGACTCAAATCCAAAATTGCCGTTCCATACCTACCCCTCATCGCCCCTATAGCCCCCTAAATTATAGGCGATTGGAAAAAAACCGCAGCTGCTGGGTCAGTTGCTGGGCGGGCTGCTGGGCGGGGTTCTAGGTTCCAATGGTTGGCGATGACAAGGCCAGGGCGGCTGGAGCGCTACAGAGGGCAGAGCGCTATAGAGGGCAACCACGACGCTGGACTGGGCGCTGAACTGGGCGCTGTCGCACACTGCTTTCACCGGCGCAGGCCAAGAAAGGCACCCAGTAAACCGGGGGGATCCATGAAGTAATCGGGAGCTGGGGCTAATTGACTGACTGACTGACTGACTGACTGACTGACTATGTTAACTTTATTCAGGTTTCTTCTTGTCGTCTTTGACTTCCTTGATGGCAGTCTCTGGAGTAGGCCATGAGGAAGAGTCTGAATGGAACCCGTATGGCGTCAGCGGTGCCAACGCCGAGGCGGGAGAGAGGCGGGAGAAAGAGGCAGCGCCGGATTTGACCTCCCAGCGGGCACCGAATCCCAATCTCGACCCTTGTTGGGAGGCACAAAGTCTACCCACAGCGGTTTGCTCTGCAGTGTGTCGTGTGCAGTTTTCCCGGTGCGGTCTTCAGTCCAGTCCAGTCCAGTCCAGTCCAGTCCGGTCTGCAGTCTCCTGTCCANNCAAACTCGGTCATTTAGAGGAAGTAAAAGTCGTAACAAGGTCTCCGTTGCAGTGTGCCGTGCAGTGCCCGTTGCAGTGTACCGTGCAGCGTGCCGTGTGCTGAAAGCCCCACAACACCCCACCCACATGGCTGTAAACGGTGAGCAGAAGCAGAGCAGAAGCAGCAGAAGCAGAGCAGACGTCCGTCAACTCAGTATCGTTGACCGCGGGCCCAAGTCCTTGTCGGGACGCCCCACTTTTCCCTGCCACGGCGACTTGAACGAACTGAACGTGTTGCGCACTGAGTCTGAGTCGAGTCGTGTGCATCTGGCTCATCCTCTCGAGCCATTCCTTGTGGCCATTATTGTCGACGGCCACCGGGACGCAGTTGACCAACGCCACCCCCTCGCCGGAGCTCAGGTCGCCCAACTTGTTGCTCAGATCCGGGGCATGGTCATGCGTAGAATGTTTCTTGTAGGCAGGGGGCATAATCGATTGCGTAAATCAATTGCAAGAGAAAACGGGTGCCAAGAGCTGTTTGCAGCGTGTCGTGATATGCCTTTAGCAGTGTAGACAACTGGCAATGCTGGAGTTGCGTAGGCGAGGGAGACTCGGAGTCTTTCCATCGAAGGGAGGCCTTATTGTACAGAGCGGGTTAAGGAAGGTCAAGAGCGT
Organism: Corinectria fuckeliana; assembly: GCA_019137255.1. Taxonomy (NCBI): domain Eukaryota; kingdom Fungi; phylum Ascomycota; class Sordariomycetes; order Hypocreales; family Nectriaceae; genus Corinectria; species Corinectria fuckeliana. The sequence continues at coordinate 13,020 of WPDH01000273.1, read as the reverse complement.
AATAGGCGGGCATATTGGTGGTATGAAAGAGTTGGATAGAGCCCGAAATCTTGTGCCGCATGCGAGGTGATGGCCGAGGAGGGCCTTGTTGTCATTCTCAACGTAGACGTTCTCGACGGCGAGTATGGGGTTCTCGGTGGGGGGCATCGCGGAAGCCGTCGATGGTGATGACAGACACATTTTCGGCTCGGTTCTGTGATATCTTGGCATCGAGGATGCTCCGCAGTTGCAGCTGGGGGTCGTCGATGGAGTCGCATGGCAACTTGTTCGACGGGAATCCTTGCCAAGGCCAGGCAGTGGCTAGGATAACTGGTAGACAAAAGGAGGACTCCGCTGTCTTGGTCATTGGAATCGCGATGCCATGTTGATGCTCCTGGAAAACGACCGAGGGAACCGGCGACGCTGTGTACTCAATCCAATGCCGGAGCAACCGTGCAGCAATCGTGCAAGCTACACCGACCGCGTCAGCGATCCATGTCATTGTGGTCCAGCTGGGGGTTTGGCCTGGAACATCAACCCCGTCAACTTTTCGATACTCAGACGACTTCGTGTTGAGGCGTGCAAGGTTCTGCAAAACTTCTTAGAGCGTACGGAAAGCAGAGGTCGTGCCGTGAGCTACACGTGAGATACGCCAGCGGCCAAGAGGGGTGAGGGGACCGCAAGGGCAGGCCGCTCGTCTAGCGGGACTTGCTTAGGGTGATTGCGAAGGCGGTAGAGCGTCAACTTGTTCTGAAAGCAGGCCACGGTAGTGAAAGCAGGCCATGGTGCTGAAAGCAGCAGACTGACGTGAATCCGAGGTCGAGGATCCATTGGACTTCGGGAGTTAATGCCCGAGTTGTTCAGCCTGTGGGCTGGGTCGTGGGGATTGGTGTCAAGCGGTTTGAAGGGCCATGGTACTGAAAGCATGCCACGGTACTAACAAACTCGCGGGGTCTAGAGGATATCAGCATAGTACCAAAGAAGCGGCGGAACGCACGATAACCTACCGCCACACATTTCTACCCATCGCCAGCCGGACCAACGGGGTGATTGTGAAGCCGGAGCGTCAACTTGTTCTGAAAGCAGGCCACGGCACTGAAAGCAAGGCCACGGCACTGAAAGCAAGGCCACGGTACTAACAAGCTGGGGGGTGATCTAGAGGATATCAGCCACAGCACTAAAGAAGCGGCGGAACGCACGATAACTTACTGCCACACATCTCTACCGAGAATGTCGCCAGCCCGGACTAACAAAGTCGTTTTCGGCGAGGAAGAGAAGGAGCAAGATAGTAGGAATATCTGCGTCAAGACCGTAAAGGAAGGCAAACGACAACAGAAGGAGAGAGGACGCTCCAAGGAGAGAGAGAGAGAGGGAGATTTGGTGATCCGGTTGCGTTTGAGGAAGAAGAAAAAATTGACGTCTCGGCCTGGCAAAGGGAAATTTGCTCTTCGCTTCGATGACGGGGTTGGTGGAGCCGCACCTGGATGAACATGGGAAAGTAGACTACCTACACGAAGGCAGGAGCGAGCTGCGAGTACGCACAACCCCCATTCAAGTTTCGAGCAGCTACTGGTGGCTCCAGCTGCTTCTAGTCGCCATCTAAAACTGGAGTTGTTAGATGGTTTGATGACGCAACCAGGGAATATCTCGTGAGTAGGCAGTGCTCTTCGGGCTGTAAGGACTTACTTGGGACGAATTCATACTCGCCGGAAAACACTACTGCTGCCGACAAGCCAGACCACAGCAGCGACCACAGTCTGCACATTACCGGACCCCCTCGATCTTCCAAGTAAGCTGTCTTGTCGAATTGCGCCACACAACTGCCTTGAGGTCGGGGAACTGGTCCCGCAATTCGTCGTTTCAGGCCGAGTCTCCCCTTTTTCCCACAACGTTGATCAGTGGCAGCTGATGGGGCAACAAGAATGGCGAAAGACCCATCGGGCCTGTTGAGTGGAGGCAAGTTTCAATGGCCAACTTGTCACAATCAGCATCAGCATTGAGGCCAGCTCAGCACTTAGCATCAGCGTAGTACGCGTTGCATTTTGCTGACTGGGAAATGCAATAGCTTCTAAAAACTCATCTAGTTAGCATACTATTAATTGAGATTATTAATAATTCTCAAGTCAGAGTCTTTGCTCTGTGCGAGGTAGAGTCTTTGCTCGGTGAGAGGCAGAGAGACATGACGACCAAGACCAACGCTTTGCGGCATGACGTAGATAAGGGAGGTCGACAAAATAGATCCGTGCGACTGTCTTCCGTGTCGGGGAGTCGTGTATCGTATGCTTGGAAGAAGTTGCCGCGGGGAGGCGGATCTCGTGCACAGGTAGCTGTCAAGCACGCGGAAGCACGATCCTAGGAGCCCGTCCTCTTTTCCCGAGCACCGCTGACTCACACAGCGACATATCCGTGAGGTCGAGGCGCAAACCTGCTTTGGACTCAAGCGTGGGCCTTGAGGTTTTCTTGGACGCCATATCAGTGGAAGTATCGATATGTGCTTTCGTATGACGCTCCCAGGCCCGATACCGATCCTTTAGTTGGGCGATGCCATTCTCTAGACTCGGTGACGGTCCTTGTGTGTGTGTGTGTGTGTGTGTGTGTCTAGCCCGCTAGCCTCGTACTTTGACGATAGGGGATCGAGTGCGGATTCTTCGAGCTATGAGACCATTGAGCGAACCATCATGCTGGTCGTATTCGTCGCAGGAAAGATTCTCGTGCCAGGGAACGTTGTGGTGGAAGCAAAAACGGTGGTTACAGTGCAAACAAGTGACGATGGGCTGCGCTTGGCCAGATTCGTGGATCTGCCGAGAGCCGCAGCCAGATGTACACTAGGCGAAGTTATAGGCCTCTGACATGGCTGCGCGGAGAGCCAACGTCTCGTACCTATCTCCAAGTCAGGTCTGGCTCGTCCGACAACCGTTCAATAAACATACCTCATGACGGTCTGCTGGTTGGCGTAACGTTGGATATCAGCATACTCTAGTAGTTCGCGATGTCTTCGGAAATTGACTTTGATGAGGCCAAGTTCCAGGCTCATCTCGCACAAGGCGCAAATCTCCTGCAGAAGCATCTCGATGCATCACTCGGGAGCCATGAGCGTGACTTGGTAACTCATCTCTTGGAAACGCTAAACCAGGACTTCACAAGCGGCCTCAGGGAGACGTGTGTAAGATTCTTGAAGACCGATGGCCTTGCCCCCGTGAGGAGCGCCCCCAATGGGCGAGTGATGCCACAGCCACGACAACTGCGGATACAGCCATGGCGAGTTGAGTGGCAGGGACATGGAGAAAGCGGAGGGATGAGGCCCGAACCGAAGAAGTCTGGTAGCCATAATAATTGGCGCAATGGTACCACCCCAGAGGGAAAAGAGGGCAAGAAACGTCAGGAAGGCATATTGGAGACCTGACGTGCAACACTTGTGCTCTTGTAGGCCTCGCAAGTCTCTATTTAGCGTGAAGGTGATGGCCGAAGCTGCGCAAGCTCATCTTCATGATGGGCTTCTTTTAACTCCTTTTGGATCAAGTCTTCCCGGGTGATATCGGTACCACCCTCGCAAGAAGTCTCTGTTTGGTGTAAAGGTGATTGTCGAAGCTGAGCAAGCTCGTCTTCATAATGGGCATTTTCCTTCAACTTCCTTTGGTTCAAGTCTTCCCGGGTGGAATCTTGTTGGAGAAACTGCTGCACACGCTCCGGGAGGTCAGAGTCGCCCTCGTACTGTGCGTTGCCTATGTCCATTCGCGGTGGAGGAGGGCGGTACCGTATCGCTCAACCTCACGTTTCTCCAGATTGTCCTGCAGCTCATTGAAGGCGCCCAGCCAGTAATCGTATACCACAGGAAGAGCAAGTTGAGTAAAATCTAACGGCTTAAGCCATAGCGGAGGTAGGAAATACTGGCGCGGCACGATACGGCTCCATTCCCAATCGATGACTGAGACAATTTCCTCGTCTTGGTTAAGAATAAGATTCCATGGTTGCAAGTCACCATGGACCAAGACGAATGGGCCGCCATCGCACTCGCGATCTACCCATTGGTTGGTGAAGCGACGGAACAGGTGATGGTGGTAGAGAGCTTCTCGCCCGAAGCGTGCATCGAAAATGCTATTGCGACTTCGCAAGAGGGCATTGGATGCTATCAGCTGGACTTGGAACCTACTTCATGGTCGCGATCTCGCTTTCGAGCTTGCTTCTCGCGCCAAAGGCGAGGCATGGCGTCAGAGGGATTCTCACCACCCATCGTACCGCATCGTCGAACTCGACGAAGTAGCAGACATTGAAGCTCCCGCGAGCCTGAGGCTGAAAGAGACGGCAGCTCATGTCGTTGCGGAAGGATTTGGCGAGGTTGCAAACATGGGGCTCCGAGATGGAGGCGAGAAAGGCATCGCGTTGGCGGTGCACGCGGGCCTCGACGATTTGATCCCGAAAGCCGTGAAGGCTGTGGTGGGCGTTTGGCATGTTGAGGTTGAAAAGGTGATGAGTAGACGTTGAGTGGCGGGAGGTGATGGGGAAGGTTCTCTGCGACCATCCACGGCCATATGGGTGGGTCATTGTGGGCCAGGTATTGCAGGACAGCACGGTGCACGGCACGGTACACTGTACGACTGTCTGGGCCGTACCGTGCGCGTGTCTGTTGCAGTGCCCGCTGCAGTGCCCGCTGCAGTGCCCGCTGCAGTGCCTGTTGCAGTGCCCCAGTGTACCTACCGTGTCTGCTGTGTGCCTGAACCAGATGCTGAGCCAGTTTGCCAGCATCGTTGACCGCGGGCCCAAGTCCCTGCCAGACCGCCCCACCCTACCCACCAACCGCCATTACCTGTCCCGCCATTGAACATCTGCTCGTCACCTTTTCATCCCAAACATGCCAAACGCCCACCACAGCCTTTATGGCTTTCAGCATCAACCGTGTGCACTGCCAACGCGATGCATTTCTCGCCTCTGGCGATGAAGTAGGTCCATGTCCCGTGTCCTCATTACCGCAGTCCGCTAATAACACTTGGCAGGCTACCTGTTCATGAGATCCGACTCTCATCGGATGAGAACAAGGAGAACGAGGGCGCGGATGAAGATGACGAGATGGACGAAGACCCTCTCGGCCGAGTCTTCTTCTCGCCTCCACGAGGCAACTTCTTCTCGCCTCCCCAAGGCAACTTCTTCTAAGCGCGACTCCCCAACACAGATCGTACAAGGTAAGTCACTCCTAACTCTTCTCAATGTTCGCCAGCTTACATTTATGTTCGCCAGCTTACACTTATGTTCAACTAGGAATGATTTTGTGTTGCCGTTCTGCTTCTCACAGAGCAAAGACTCCGAGTTGACAAGCATCGTCCAAGGTATGTCGCTCCCATCTAAATCTCTTACCAGGTTCACTAGCTCACGCTTGTCCTGCAACAGGAATGTTTTGTTTTGCCGTTGTGCTTCTCACAGAGCAAGGACTCTGACTCGACAATTATTAATTATTTGGTTTTAAAAGCCTCCCTTCATACCTTGTTAGATGAAAAAAAGCAACACAGTAAATAGACTTACCCTGTGCCTCTACTGACCGTGCTGTGTGCTGTGCCGTGCCCGTGAAGTGTGCAGTTGCCTGTCTGGACGCAAATTACTGCTGGCAGACAGTCCCGTCCTGTGTTTCTTGTCGGTTCAACTGGGCCGGGCTGGTCCAGAATTCAAGGGAACTGCTCACTGCATGTTTATATTGTCTGTTCTTGTACTTGTTGTTTTCTTTTTTGTTGTGACCGATTCTTCCATTTGCTCCATGATCCAGCTCTCAAGTCGTTATCCGTATTGGCGGTGGATGATCAAGGGCAACAGCGGTCAAGCTCCTTCAATTCACGCAGCGCTGCACGGAAGTTCTCGACGACTGCGTCATTTCGCAGATGGCTGGGTAACGCCATTGCGATGCGACCCCAAACCTGCCTGTGTGCAGCCCATGCCCGTTGCAGTATGCTGTCTGCTGCCCCCGTCTGCTGTGTGAGATCTTGGCACCGACCTTGGAATGTTTTAGGGCCTTGCGCCCAAATTCCGGGAAGCTTCGACAACGTAGTCGACATTTTCGGCCCACCACTGCTGTTCTTCCTTAGGCGCTCCAAGCACCATCTTCGCCACGGCTGAGAATGCATACCCCAAGGACCTTGGTCGGCTAGGAGTGGTAGTCGAGCATTTCTGCCTTGGTGAGGTCCCTTTCGACGATCTAGGCGTATCTGGTGAAAGGCTGATTCCAAATTGTCTTGATTACCTCACAGATGCAAATCTCCCGTAGTTGCCCTCTCAGCCAGGGTGGTAGGCCGATCCTGGTGCTGTCTGGTGCTGTGCCGTGCCGCCCCACCGCGACACTGTCTGGGAAAGGCCAGGGGATCATAGAGCACTCGAGAGTTGGGGGTTAATTGACTGACTGACTGACTGACTGACTGACTGACTGTCAACTCCATTCGGCTTCCCCTTTGTCGTCCTTGACTTCCTTGACTTCCCTGATGGCAGTCTCTGGAGTAGGCCAGGAAGAAGAGTCATCGACTGACTGACCTTGTCAGCATCACCAGGGAACTTCAAAGTTGGCACGAGGAGAGGATCCTGATGTGGAACAATCTTCCCGGATGGCTCAATCCTCCAACCCACAAGACGTTGTTGAAAGGGGGTGCTTCCAAGCATCGCCGAGGAAGAACGGCTGCAGAGTCATCCAGGTACACGCTGCTGTCGAGCCAAATCGGATCGTCGTGTAGTTGCTGATAAGGGATGATGCCACATCGATGTAGAGGGATTCCGTACTCGGGTTGGAACCGGTTCTTGCTGGAGGTGGTGTTGCTGATGTGGACGGCAGACAGAAGGGCGGTAGATAGGTACGTTTGATGGCGTTGAGAAAATAGAGGGAAATTAAGTCTGGTCGTGCCATAGGCGAAGCTTGTCTTCCGTTTCGTTGCAGTCGGCTTTCTTTCTCGCCATGCATTGTAGTCCCGCCTTTCGTTTCTTGACGTGTCGTCTGCGAGTAGACAGCTACCAACCGGATGGGAATTGTAAAAGAATTAGCTGGGACCCCCGTCCGGGTTGTGTAAAGGAGTCTATGAGCCGCTTAGGAAACTTGACGGTGCCTGGACTCCCGATTACGTTGCGCGTTCTTGTTTGAGGCAGGTTGTCGGTCTAAGGGAAGTTGAGGAGCTGGAAGGCGGCAACTCTAGAAGGGTCATCTTTTTCGTATGGTGTCAGCGGTGCCAGCGCCGTGGCGGGAGAAAGAGGAAGCGCCGGATTCGAGATGTGCTTCCATCTCGCCGTCGGGACGGATCGTCGAAAACTCAACGACTGAGAACCCCCATCTCGTAGATGACCTCCCAGCGGGCACCGGATGGGCGACCGGTGGGCCGTTTAGATTGTGCCTGGAAACACGACCCAAGAGAGACAAGGCGTGTGACTGACGGTTGTACTTGTGCCCTCCCACATGCCACCGGCAGGCTTGGCAGGCTTCTGTCCCTGTCTGGTGTCGGGTCGACTTGCCCCCCCCCCCCCCGAAGAGTGCTATGCCGTGCCCTGTTCGAGACGGGCGTGTACTTGCTTATGGCGACGAAGACCAAGGCTCGAAGGGCGCGAGAAATCGAAAACAAGAGCGAGGGAACAAGAACGAGGGCTTGAAACCAGAGCGATAGTCGAAGGCGTGACTGTGCGTCGACAGTCCACAGGCACAAAGCCTCCTGTCGATCATCCGTAGTGTGCACCACTGGACCAGATGACCAACGATACGGCGTGCCCGTGCAGTGTGTCGTGCCCGAGTAGCGAGCTGCTGTAATAGCTGCTCGACGTTAGCCAGATAGGCTTGGCATTCTGTCATGTTCAACTGCCCGTCCAGGGTAAAGGTCGAAGAGAGGGACTCGTCGCTGCTGATCCTGTTTTGTAGTAGCATCTTACACTTTTCAGACCACCAGGCATTTTGATACGCCCCTAAGAAGGAGAATCCATACGTCTGTATCTCTAGGTTGTCGGCAATGCTGTCTGTTGGGGGTAGAGGGCAGCCGGGACTCTTAAGCTGTATGTCGTCCGCAAGAAGACATTTCCGGAGCTGCTTCTCAACCTTCTCTAGGCCGCTGTCGTGCCCCTCCTGGGCAGAGGTTGCTTGCTGGGACGAGGACCAGAGTGGTCAGAGTGACGGAGAGTGACGGAGAGTGACGGGCTGTGCCGTGCCGTGCCAAGGCAACCCGGGTCGGCGGCCGGCAGAGTCTTCCTCGTCGACCCAATCTCCAACCTTGTTGAGAGGCACAAAGTCTACCCACAGCGGTTTGCCCCTAGTCAACCTCTGAGTGTCAAGAAGGTGTACTGGCCTGGCTTGGAGTGGAAGAGAGTCATCCTCAACTGTCGACAGGTTGATTGGTGGCCGAGGGGATCTGATGAAGATGGAGCGCGCCACTCTCATCATCGGAACTGTGTCTCGAAAGCCCAGCTTGGGTATACGGACAACTTCGCAACGACCTGACGGATGTTGCCGAGGGATTCGTGCTGAAAGACAAGTCCGGACGCAACGGCATTCAATATGTCTGGCCCCAGGGACGTGGGCATCCATCCTCGCTGGAACATGGCCGCTTTCGTGTCTTTCCTCTTACTTCGCAGGAGTTTAGACAGTGGTACAGGGGGGTCGATGAGGACTGACAGATGCCCAGTAAGATTCGGCCCAGGCCTGGAAGTCAAAGGTATCGTCACAGCAGAAGACGAGGGTGAATCTACCCAGCTGCACACCCAGGGCTTTGACTGATTCCGTCTTACCCGTTACGGCAAGACAATAAGGCCATCGGACGGCATTTTGTGCTGTGTGCAGTGCCCGTAAAGGGTCGGGTGCCTGCTGTATTTGCTCATCAGGACGATGCAAAGCTCGAGCGCGCAGGGCAGCAAGGCTGGAGAGGCGAGCAAAGGTCGATTGCCGGATGGTCGGTTGGTCGGTAGGTTGGTAGGTCAGCCATTGTTGGCGGTGTTATTAGTTGTTCGGGCTTGCCTATCGACGGGCAGGAGCAACGGGGGCAGCAGACGGCGGTGGTCGGTGGCGCCAAGCCCGTGAGTCCTGCCTAAGGCAGCGACATGCTGGTTATCCACCTCTCGAACGCAGGGATGGCTGCGATGGGGGATGGGGGCTGGAGTCATTGGGATCTGTCAGTATGACCGCTACACCAAAAGGCGAGGCACCTTGCTGTTGGGCAGGTCATATCTGTCATAATAGGTGGTCACCCACCAACAGGATCTCGTCGATTCTTACCAGCAGGGGAGTCTGGGCGCATCTCGGCAACTTGGTAAGTGTAAGAAGCTTTCCTACCCTCGCTGCCTTTGTTTGGTCCGAATAATTTCCAACGACGTTCAATTCTGACCTAAACTCGATTCCAGCCTCGACAGGAGCTTCGACAGGAGCCCGACGGTAGAACAGTTCGATCCTCGACCTCTAACAGAGGCGCATCAGTCCCTCCCGTCCAGGGTCATCAGCCATCGAACCCAGTGTGGTATGCGTCCTCGCTGCCTGCACGGAATGTGTCTAGCTCGGGCATTGAGCTTCTGTTCGTGGCAGGAAATCCGACGTGATGGATGTGCTATAGCAGTCGCAGCAATCGCAGTGGTCACAGCGCACCGTAAACGCTGGCAGAGAGAAGTGGGGCATTCCGGCGAGGACTTGGGCCCGCGGTCAACGATACTGGCAAAATGGCTCAGGATCTGGTTCAGGCCACTCACTCACTCATTGCACACAGCAACGAGCATGGACTGCGCACGGCAGAGGGGGGCAGCAGAGGGGGGCAGGGGCAAGGGGACCCGACAGCTGATGGTCAGACACGGTCCACTGCACGGCTGGGCAGGACGGGTGTCGGGTGTCGGGTGTCGGGTGTCGTGCCCGTGCAGTGTGCCGTGTCTGCTCTGCTTCTGCTGCTGGTCACCCATGTCCAAGGACTGACGGTAAACTCCATCGTGGGGATAGCAGACAAACTTGATGGGGTTGAAGACGGGGCCGTTGAAGACCTCGGGGTCCAGGCAAGTCCACCATCCTGGACCGTGCGTATTTTTTGCCCTGCGCTGAGGGGTAGTACATCAAGTCGATCAAGGCTTCCTTCCCCGTCTAGAGAGCCGATGCGCAGCACCCAGTCGAGCACGGGTTTATGTACCTCAACGTTCCATGATGATTCGCCGTAGAGATGGCAAAGGCACTCGTCGCGGGGGGGGGCATGTCTCGGATAAAGGCGAAATCGGGGTAGCGATACTTGAGGCTCGGCTGGGAGTGTGGGGAGAGGACACATTCTAGGCAGAGGTGACCTAGCCGAGTGCATTCGTGTGCGTGAAGCCGTACTCGAAATTCGTCTCAGTCCCTGCCGGGTGGTAGATTCTGAAGAGCTGGCCTCTCAAGTTCCGCCTATCCGGCTCTGGCTCGCTCTCTCGCGGCAGGTCTGCATCTGGAACAATACCTCGTTCTTTGTTCTCTCGAATAAGTGCTTCTTCGTCTTTGACCCCTCAGCGAGTTCATGCACGTGTGTGACTGGTGCTGTGACCGTATGCAGCCGTACTCAGAGTACTGTCTGGGTGCCGTGCAGTAGATAGTAGAGTGCTGGATGCGCGGGTCGTCCATAGCCTGCTCCGAGCTATGCACAATTTGCTCTCGCTGGTGCGCCTGGCATACAGCGACGTCGCTGATGCTATGGCCATGGAGAACTTTGACGATGATACCATGGTCCACATACACGCCGGCATGATACCACCTCCTGGTTAGCACCGGCGGAGAGAATGAGAGCTCGTCGCCGAGGTAGAGGCCAGCTTCATCTCCTTGCCGAGGTTGTTGGTGATTCTTGTCAAGAGGTGCGGTTTGATGCCGCTGTTGAAGTCGATGTGCCGGAGCGGGGTGGCAGTGATGCCGTCAACTTCCTCTGGCTTGCTCCGTCGCGCCTCGAGCTCGTTCTCGTCAAACATCATTCATGTCGGCCTCGAACTAGGACGAGTAGCGAACGGGCGAAGAGGAACCCGGGAATCGCACGCGTGGAGCTGATGCTCTCTCACTCGACCTGTTTCCTCTCCCGTTGAGGGTGCTCGGCCGTACACTCTCGCTTGATGGCCGACATCGAAAAACCCATCTGGTAACTGCGAAGAGCTCGCGTTCCGATTTTTGCGTAGAGGTCGCGTGGCCATGGTTGAGTTTCCGCTGGGAACAGAACTGGCCTGGGCGGACAAGAAGTCGACGGGTAATCAGATGACGGAATTTCCCGTCGCTGGCAGAGTTTAGCAAATTCTTTCGCGTCGAGTCGTGAAACGACTTGTTTCCGTGCTGTTTGGACAAAGTCCTCGGGTCCTCACTCTTGTTGCGGTTGTGGGCGAAAGAGCGTAGCTCAAGTCCCTCTGTGACTGTCTGTGAAAAAGAATATTTGCAGGTCCAAGTTGGTCGTGACCCTCTCCTCGCCTCCGTCGACATCCTTCTATACCCTCTAGGTGCGTTGGGCGCTCCTCCCTCTAAATTCGTCCTCCGCCGTGTCTCCACGCTCTCTGCCCTTATGACTAGCCTCCACTCGCCCCCTCGTTCTTTCCTCTTGCTGTCCGGTTACTCGCAAGCTTGTCTCCTCTCTTATCGACGTCAGGGTTTTGGATGTTGACACACGACACCCGTTCCCTGCGGTGTAGACCCAAGGTTGTATACGACTACGGGACTCGCTGTCGCTCCCCCTTCTGTCTCCCCTCCGCAGCGCTTCGGGTCTATAGGGAATGAGTCCGCTCCTCTCCTGTTTTGGTGGTACAGTCGCTTTCGCTCCTTCTTCTTCTTTTCGTCGGGTGCCCCTCCTCTTGTGTATGTTTGTTCGGTCGCGATGCTTCCCTTGGTGTTGTGTCGGTCCCTGGTGCTCCCTTTTGTTGATCGTTGCTCCCGCTCCTCATCATTCCTTGTGCTGCTTTCGGGCGCTTCTGCGAATACACTGCTGCCTTATGGGGTTCGCTACCGCTCACGCCCTCCCGTTGTCTTAAAGCAATCTTGGCCTCCGGGGCTGCTCCTTCGGGGTCCTCACTCCATGACTCTACTCTATCATTACACTCTATCCTTGGTGACTACTACATTTGCATTCACAATCACATCAAATGCAAACCAAGTACATCATGTTCACTCGCATGCATTCGACGTTCCCTCATTTATATGTTCAAGGGTTGTTTCACTCGGTCACTACAAGTTGGGCTCGTGGTTACTTAAGGGTGGGTGTGGAGGTTCTAACGTGATGCTCTCTAGTACATTTGTTGACGCTTACGATCCTACATCTTCCGCTTGCGGCTCCAACGCAATTCACATGGATCAACTGGCAGCCAACAGTATGCTATGACTGTAACTGTCCGGACTGCTGACTGCTGTAGCACCAGTCAGTAATGACCAGCCACAGCCCGACAAGACCAACTCGACCGAATTCGAATTCGACGGCAAACGCTGGCGCCGACAAGCCAGACCACCACCACCACCAGCATGACGCCCCTCTCTCCCTCCACCTCCCCCAGCCGCAGGATGGTGCTGGCAGCCTGATAAAGACCAGCCGAATGGATTACCGTAGTTCGATCAAATGAAGATTTTGCAGTTCTTTTATTGCAATCGCTAGCCTTTGTCTTCAACCACATTTGGCAATTGCTTGCATCCTTTGTCGAAGAATGAATCCGGCGTCGTGAGAGGGGTAACACTCAGGCTCCGTAGATACGTTAGTCTGGGTCCTCATCCATATAATAATAGGCTCGCCACCTGATCGCTTTGTACGGAAGATTGGGTATCCTGGGAAGGTGTCCGACAAGAAAAATGCGCCGTGGAAGAATCGGCCGAGGATCGTTTGTGGTCTACAAGGAGGAAAATCGCTTTCACTTCACGGAGACGACTTGGTGCCCGAGGCACAAAGAACTACAGGGTAGGGTCAAGGTCATGAAGCTGGCGGGGAACATTGGGCACTTATACCGAAGCTCTGGCGCCGCAGTGCATGATTTTGGGCGGACGATACCTTATGGGGACGATAGCGGTGGACGATATGCAGGGCGACCAGACCAGACATGTTAGACCGACCCGGGTTGAAGACATTGTCAGGTGGGGAGTTTGGCTGGGGCGGC